>JADRCC010163181.1:0-10808 GCA_019843855.1 Hylomyscus alleni
GATAATGGACTGGACACTGCCATGCTCCTGCCTTGATGATAATGGACGGAACCTCTGAACCTGTGCCCAAGCTCAGTTAAATGTCGTCCTACATAAGACTTTCCTTGGTCATGGTGTCTCTTCACAGCAGTAAAATACTAAGACATTGGCTTATTTTGTTGTATATGTAGATTATAATAGATTATATTTTAGAATATCTAAATATATTATGAAAATATATTTCTTAGTATTGGTACTTGATAGATTTATATTTTAGGTAAAAGTCCTTGACATCAAGTTAGTTACTGTGATGTACCCATTTACATTCTTGAAGTTTAAATAACTCTCAGTGATGTAGGGTCCCTTGAAAACATTGTATTCTATATTCCCACTTGAGACTAGGAACCATCTTTTGTGATAACTGAATCTTGTTTTAAAACTGAGAAAGCCAGCCTCTACTACCTAGTGAGTTCAGGGCCAGTCTGTGGTACATGAGATTCTATCTCTACTTCCTCCTTCTCCTCTTTTTCTTCTCCCTCTTCCTCTTACAACAACAACAACAAACTACAGTCTAAAGCACTTGCAGTGAAAATGTGAGTATTGCATAAGTGCAGGCACATGTGTCTATGAGGCATATGCTAGGAGCATTTGCTAATGAGGAGTCCCATTCTCCTGAAAGCTGATTATAATGTGGATTAAGTTCTTCATTTTTATATATTTGAATTTTTACATACTTCAACCCCTGCTATTTTAAAAATGTTACAGTGAACTTGAGTGTATTCCTTAAAAGTATATATCTAGAAGGGACTAACTAGATAATCCTATTTAAAATTTGGTAGAGTCTTAATACTTTCCCAAAACATTCATCAGCCTGAATTATTTGCACAAGTCTATGACTGTGGATGATTCCTGGCATTCTAGACACCACTTTTGATACCCTATCAGTTTTACAATTGTAAGCATTTTTAAATTTTCTGAATTCCCCTTTTAGAGGAATTTTGATCCAGCTACATGGCTACTCTGGCATGGGATTATGTCCAAAGATATGATCTGCCTGGGCTACAGATATGCTATGAACTATAGTATGATCTGGCAGGAGTACAGACATTCCTTAGTACATACCTTTAATTCCTAACAATGAAGGTAAGCTTATTTTGTAGAAGGAAACACCTATATTTGAGAGTGATATCTAATTGAGGGGCAGAGAAAGTGAGAAATCTGAGAAACATTTGACAGAATGAGTCAGAGGTAGGATACACCCAACTCACAGGAGAATAGCAAATGAAGAGAAGCTACCTAAGAGCAGAGAGACAGAAAAAATTTGTGGTTTGGCAGGTGGGATGGTATGAGTGTGTGTGTGTGTCAATTTTATTTGGACAGTAGTACAGTGATAAGTTACAGGAAGAATAAATTAAACACAGATAAAGATAGAATGAGCCACAGAATGAGAAGGAGCTAAAACATGTAGGTAGACAAGCAATTCAATCAGAAGCTGACAGAAGCCAGATTGAATCAGTCAGCTTGTAAGGTTAGATTGCTTCAAGGCTAGAAGCTTGTAAGCCATGGAATGGTTAGAATAGAGAAGGAAATGCACTGGGCTCTGCCCTAGTGGTGTATTCACACTCCTTGGGTACCACGCTCATCTTTTCATTTCATTTGAGGAAATAACAGTGACACTTACATCCCCATCTTGATAGAAATATACTTTCAGTTATTATCTAGGAAAAGTGATGGAATTCAGAATGTAAACAGAGGCAGCATTCTTTAACTTTACAAGAACTTTAGATACCTGCAAAGCCATTAAAATACAGATCTGTAGATTTCATTGCCGGAATCCTTTCACTTTGTATGTCTGTGAATTAGCATTTCCAACTTCTTTCTGAAGCTGTTCCCCTGATATAAGGAATATACTTTAGGAACTGTAATAATAAATCTTAGAGTAAAATGAGGGAAGATGGACATAGCCTAGATAAGCACGCTTCCTCTGACTAACTACATTTGCTTCCTCAACAGTAGAAAGTATCCAATTCCCTTGCAGACTATTGAATCTGATAGAATTATGCATGTGCATTAACAGATCATCCACATCACACCCTTTCCCCTGGGTCCACAGCAATTTGAAAAGATACATTCCCATCAAATGACATAAAACCTGTTTCTATAGTAACAAATTAACAATCACCAAGGTGTATAATTGGAAGTTTGTATACATCTCCTTCATTTGAGTTTTATCCATGAATCACAAAACTAAAGATAAAGAATGTTCAGTATAAGAAATTAAGGGCTAGTTTCTAAGCTTTCATCCAACAGAGATTTCAGACTAATTTTGAATCAAAAGTAATGAATAGGTTTAGATACTTACAAAGCATATTCATTCTTGACCATAATAAAATCATTTCAGAATATATTATCTTTGCAATAGATTTTTAGATGTACTTTGGTGTCAGTTTCAGGTGTTTTTGCTTTTGTTTGTTTGCTTGGTTGGTTCGGTTTTTTTTGGTCTAAGCAATATTAGCAGCCTTTCTGTGAGCCCTTATGATCATTTCAGTAAGTCATCATCACAGACTCAGATAAGTCTATTAGGTTCTGAAGTGCTGTGGAGAAGCCACTGAATAAGATAGCTGATGGATCCTGGGAAGTGAAGGAACAAAGGCAGGAAGTTGCAAGGACTGAGTCAGAACACAGGTTAGGGTAAATAGGGAGGGAAGAAAGTAGGTTATGTTGAACCAAGATCCTTCCACATTGTCTTACCAGCTATACGACTTGGAAAGTCAGTTTTTCTAAGCCTCTGGTACATTAAATTTGATAATTCTCATGTTCAGAGATAGAAGATAAAAGCTCTGAGATGGTTAACTCATCTGTACCGAATTATTGTCAGTAACTTTAGTTTCATCTCTTTGATAGAAAATGTGTTGGTTTCCAGTTTTTCTATGTTAATTTACACATTATTTATATATCTTTGGGTTGCTAAGTGGCAGCACTTCATAATACTGCACGGATTTATGTTCTCACTAATTGTTTGCACTGAGGATGAATTTATCACACCTGTGACTAATACCTTGTATGTATTACTTATTGTTTTTAAAGATAGTCCCTGAGTTACATAATCATAATCACCACATTGATATTAAACCATTTTTAATAATCTTTGAAGAAACCCTGTAGACATTTAACTGTGATTCCATATTTCCTCACAAGCCTTACAATCCCAGGTGGCTATCATCTGTTTCTTCTTTGTGAACATTTGATGTCTGGAAATTTCACATATGGATCTTACAATATGTGATCCAGATGACTTGTATTTCCCAGAATTTTCAAGGCTTTTACCTATTATACAACCTAATGATATTTTCTTGCTTTTCATAGATGAATAACCTTCTATTGTTTGATTGTTTATTGTTCAATAATTGATATGCTTTGTGCTGTTTTTAGTTTGGGTTATGATATGATATGATACTAATATCAACTTTCAAATTTTGGGGAACATACAGTTTTCCTTAAGCTTGCCTTGAAGTCTGTGATTGGAAGTGCTGAGTGACAAGGTGTGTGTGGAGCCTGACATAATAGATGCTCCTTTTAATTGTGTGTGTGTGTGTGTGTGTGTGTGTGTGTGTGGTTGTTTTTGTTTGTTTGTTTTTTGAGATAGGGTTTCTCTGTTTAGCCCTGGCTGTCCTGGAACTCATTCTGTAGACCAGGCTGGTCTCAAACTCAGAAATCTGCCTGCCTCTGTCTCCCAAGTGCTGGAATTAAAGGCGTGAGCCACCACTACCTGGCTGTACATGCTCATTTTTAAAAATGATTTGAGGTATTTAATCTTAGAAATAATTTATTAAGATATTTTTTGCTTAGGTTTTTATCTTCAAGGTGAGTTATTGTTTACTTCTTGTTCTGCTAGTGTGAAATTATCCCTTTGTGATAAGGATAACATTATAAATAGTAAATATGCAAATATACCATTTGCATACACACATATGTAATAATACATGTATATGGGTATATATCCACCTCACTACATTACTTTTACCCCTGATATAAATCTATCTTCATGAACCAAGGGATGTGGCATCTACTATAACCCTAAAGAGATTGATGCTGGTTTGTTCAAAAGAGTGTTTAGGTGATCCTCATAGAATGACAGGAGTTCTGCCCATTGCAATGATGGGGTTTTAATATGTTTGTGACTAGTTGGGACATGGGATCTATTAGTTTGGGTTCTCTAGAGTTAACTATTTTTATCTATTTTTAACTTGAATGACTTCTAGGCTGAACTCTAGCTATTCCAACCTTGACGGACTGAACAGAAAGTTCAAGAATCCAGTATTTTCTCAGTCCACAGGGATGGAAGTCTTAAGCTGGTCTTCAACTTATGCTGGAATCCTAAAGAAGTACTCTCTAATGCCAGTGAAGGAATAGATGTTGTAGAAAAAGTGCAAAACCTTCCTTTATGTCCTAATGTAAGCTTCCAGAAGAAAGTGTGACACAGATTAATGCCTTCCCTCCTACAGATCTGGATTAAAGGTGTGTGACTTTACATCAGACTAGAAGTGGATTCACTCACTTCAAATCAAGCCAAAATCTCACAGCTATGCCCTGCATTTCTGGATTGTAGTTTATTCCAGATATAGTCAAGTTGGCAACCAGAAGTAGCCATTACATGGAGCTTGTAGAATCTGTATACTAGGGAAGCAGAAGTCACTATGGAATTTCCAGAGAATCTCAGATAAGAAGGTTTAAATCTGAAGCGAGCAACCATAAGTACAACAACATCAAAAGGGAAAGCAAGGGTCAGTGCCTGGCTACTACAAGTTATCTCTGGGTCAGAAAACAAGACAAGAGCGAGCACTCCACATCATACTACCGGTTTATGAAGACTAAGCAGGTCATAATTTTTGTTACTGTGCTCAAACCTCTATGTTCGAACTTTGAATCCTCCTTTAAATCAGCTTGAAATCAAAGTAGAAATGAGTATTTTCCAATGCATATGTACATGTTGCTCTGATCCTACTATATAGTAGGCTGCTCCAAAGACCATCAAACATCAGGTATTTATTATTGTTTATATCTTGTTATTGACTGGCTCCTTCTCAGGATTTGAACCACTCAAATGGGATTGACTATTCTAGGGTCATGTCTTCTGGTATAACTGGAACATACCTGCCATTATTCAAGTGATTAGCTGGGTTCTCTTCCCTAAACATCTTGTCTTCTGTGCTTATGTGCCCATCAAGTATTTTTGAGTCACTTTATCTTTCTGTCTCTCTGTCTCTGTCTCTGTCTCTGTCTCTCCCTCCCTCCCTCTCTCTGTGATGGGACGCACATAGAATCATAGAGTCCTCACAAGTCACGTAATAAGTTTAGCTTTCATTTCTTATATTATCAAATCAAAATTATAAATTATAAATCATCTCCCTTTTAGGTTTCCATCTTGAGTAAATTATATGAAATTTAAAAAAAAAACCTGCAAATTTGTACTCATTGCAACTCCAAAGAATTGCAGATAGGGACTATAACATGTCTCCACATTTTTAGTCAGCCACATTGCTCAGAGTGAAGGGAAAAGGTAGCATCTATTTCAGTGTTAAAGTAAAGAGAAAGTATGGGTAAATGAAATTACATGAGGCATTAGAGAAGGTTAGGTAGTAATTTAAATGTTTTATGCAGATAACAAGAGGAAATACTTATCATAAATAAAAATCAGGGAATGAATTTAAGTCGCACAACCTCAAAGATATAAATCCAACATATAGAGTATGTAGGTGTGCATTATCTATAAAGCTTGAGAAAATTTATTGAAAAAGCTAATGAAAGTAGAAAAATAGCAAAGCAGAAAGGGTGTTCATGAGATGTTGTCATAGAAACTTAGGGAAGCTGGGCATTTGTAGGACACCACATCTGCAGCCACTCGGAGTTTCTCAAGTCCTCACAAAGAAAGCGACAGTACCAGAGGAAATGGATACTCCAGGTTTCAAGAGCAATTGCTTTTTTAGAATTAGTGTAACAACAATTTGCAAATCTACCAAGTTTCCCCGTTTTATGCAACAAAATTAATTACAGATGGTTAAAATATTAAGGGCAAATAAAACTACAAAATTTGAAGGTAAGTATAAACATGCCTCAAATGTTTGCTATACAAATTCTCTATACTTGAGCATAATGAAAAATCTCTGAGAAACCTGAAACCTATCGTAATTCAAGCATTTCTAATTAATAGTCAAAAATTAAATTGACCAAAATTATAATAAAGTTGATTCCCAAAAGTTATTCATTACGAGCTTCCATAAATCTTTTTCTCTATTTTGTATTGAAAATAGATTTATTCATATAATATATTCCGATTATGGTTTCTCTTTTCCTGGCTCCTGTGGTTTTCTCTCCCTCCTCTCTCATTAGGATCCATGCCCTTCTGTCTCTCCTTAGAAAACTAATAATGTTTATTATTAATAAATAATAATAACAAAATGCAGTATGGTAAAACAAAAACACACATATTAGAAATGTTACAAAACAGAAGAAAAAGAGGCAAAAAGAAGTCATAAAGCACAAGAAACATATAGAAGAGGAAACATGTTTAGACCAGGAAGATATTTTTAAAAAAAAGCAAAAAATTCTGAGACTAAAACTTGAAAGGTGCCCCTGCATTAGTTTTGTTTTAGCCATTCCCTGTTATGGATGGGACATGCCCTTAGGAATGATTTGTATTGCCAATGAGGCTCTATTTGGAAAAATTAATTTTTCATTTGTGAGTGGTTATCTATTGGAAATAGGTTCTGAGTCTGGGATGGGGGCCCGTGTCTCCACTTTTTTCTGAGAAGTGAGGCACCGCCTGGCGCAGACCTGTGCAGGCCCTGTGTGTACTGCCGCAGTGTCTGTACATGCGTGTGCATTGCTTCTGCTTTGTTTCGGCAGCCTTAATTCTTTGGTGGTGACCATCCTTTCTTCTCTTACAGTCCTTCCATCTTGTTTTCTGCAGTGTTATCTGATCCTTGAGGGCAGAGATCGGTCAGAGACATCCCACGTAGGACTAAATGTTCCAAGATCTCTATGCTTTCTGTGGTTGTAGTCCTTTGTGTTTGTCACATCTACCATAGGATGAAGCATCTCTGATGATGGCTGAGCAAGATACTCATTTATTAGTATAGTAGAATGTTGTTTGGGGTCATTTTATTGCTACATTTCTTCAGCAGAAGAGTGATATTTGATTTTTGTCTAAGTCCCTGGCCCACTTGTCTCACATTCTTGGCCACGAGAGCAGCGTAGGGATAGATTCCTGCTCATGGAGTAAGAGTGAGCTTTAAATGCAATCAGATTTTTTTTTTTTTTTTTTTTTTTTTTTTGCTTTGTGCCACTGTTGTACTATGGATTATTGTGACATGTCATGACTGTAGATTGAAGGGTACCTTCTAGTACCATGAATGGTAGTGCATAGGGACAAAGGTACTAAGTTGGCATTTGCCTAATTTCTGTGTTCAGTGAGTTGTGTAGTTGTTGCCTTCAGCAACATTTTCAACTTTATTATCCATTTAGGGAAAGCAATCAATAGTGTGGGTTGTTTATTGGTCACATAGGCCCACTTTGGCCTACAACTTAAATATAACCCTTCCGCTTTAAATGTGATTACCTCACATTATTTATAACATTTTTTTTCATTTTTAAATTTTAACTTCATTTGGGATATTGTATGTTTGTGTAGGGTGTGTAAGTGTGAGTGTATATGTATATGTATATATGTATATAATGTGTGTGTGTGTCAGTTTGTGCCCATGTTTGTGGCCATAACTTTTAAATTTGGGTCTTTCTATGAATAGTCTAGGTTATACAAGGAACTCGGTAAACATTTAAACATGAATGCATAGACAGAGACTCCTGTTTTCTCCTATTCTGAATGCAGGCGATGAGTTTGTTGATGAAGAAACAGATTTAAGAACAGTGGGGTAAAGTGCCTGCTAAATAATAGTGCATATTAAATTTGTTGTATTAAAAATATTTCAAAATCTGAACTGTATGCTCCACTAAAAAATAAATTTCCATTGAAGTCACCATATGCAATGTATATAATGAGTAATTCCAGTGTAAACTAAAGTTAATACACCTTTTGTTGTCATTTTAAATTTTCTCCACCTTGATTTATATTCTTTGCCTCCTACATTTTCCCTCTCTTCCCCTCTCCTTTCTTCCTTCCTCTCCAGTCTTTCTCCTCTCAACCTCACTTCATGTGAAGGTTTTGAATTTTGTTTATTATTTGTCCCACTTAGCCATCAGAGTCATTCAGTTGTGTATTTAAGATTAATGTGGTGGTAGTGTTCTCTGATGCACACTGCTTGCTGTTATGATGATGTATAAAATAGGGGTGTTGTGTCGATAGTGACCCCTCAGGGCTTTGAGTGCATGCTACATAATCTGCATGGTAAACTGAGCCAGTATGAAATTGGCCAGTGCAAATGACAGTGTTTCTACAGTTTCAAAACGGCATTTCAATAAACCAATTTTTTACTTTTATTGAGTTGAATAAACTTCTCTACTTATTTGTACAGTAACTTCTTGAGCTCTTTTCTACCATGGGAAATACCAGTTGAAAGACTTGAAATCTTGAAAATTTGCTTGATCTGTGTGTGTGTATATGTGTGTGTGTAGCAATTAAAATTTTGTTTGTACATCAGTCTTCCATTCACAAAGAATAACGTTTTCTTTAATGATTTTTTCCTTTCAACTGTTTACTTTTCCAAACAACAAAGATTTCCCAGTTACACAGTCTGAGGGTATTTGTTTACATTTATTTCTATATTTCTACAGATTTTGAAGTTCCTGCGTACCTCACTGCATTTCAACTCTAATGGGAATGAACAAACATAACACTAGAATAATACCTCCAGGGTGTATACCGTTGTACTTATGGTTGGTTAAATATGCCTCTTCTGAGTCATCTATATGTATTTCTGTAATTCTGTTACAATAATGCAGTAGGTTCCATTTAATTAAAACTGGATGTAATTAGATTATCTCATGACCCTTATTGATTAAAATTAAAGTTAGTAAATGTGTTTTCTCAAGGCCAATATTCCCTTTTTGCCATTAGTAAATCTTATGAGGTAAAAGTAAAGTTTACTATAAATTTGTAATCACTCTAATGGCCTAATTTTTAATTTATGAAGCTAGCAAAAGTTCATTTAAAACAAGTACAGCAACAAAGCATTCTGTTACAGGTGTAAGCATCATTAGTGAATCTGTCTTAGTGTGTGCTGAATCTCTTCAAGGTGCTTTATATGTGTTATTTGTTTGAGTTTTAGCCATAACTTTGTAGTAATTTTTCTCCATCATAAACATTACCCATAATGAATTTCAGGAAACACAACAATAGCTTCTTCAGCTTGTAGACAAAGACAGTAATATGATGGAATGATCAAATACAAATGCTCCTTTAATTTATTTTACCAAGACATTTATACATGTTTTATTTATAAGGCAATTCAAGTCATTTATTTTGTATGGAATTCTTCCTCTTCTGAATAACAAATAATATATTATCATATATACCACATTGTAGGAGGGAATGATGAAAGCCATACTTGAAAATGAAAGTTTAATATTTGGGGCTCATTGGGCACAATTATAGTTGGTACTGTCTTTTTTTTTAAGGAAATCATAATTCCATATGCAGAGTTTTCAAAAATAGAACGACACACAGCACAGAGGAATGTATTCAAGAGGGAAAGAGTGGTTTTGTTTTGCTTGTTCTTCCGTCCCTTCCTCCCTGTCTCCCTCCCTTTCCTCTCTCCTCCTCTTGTTCTTCTTCTTGTCCTTCCTCCTCCTTCTCCTCCTCTTCTTCTTCTTCCCTCCTCTTCCCCCTCCCCTCCCCTCCCCCCTCCTCTCCCCTCCCCTCCCCTCCCCTCCCCTTCCCTCCCCTCCCCTCCCCTTCCCTCCCCTCCCCTCTCCTCTCCTCTCCTCTCCTTTCCTTTCTTTTCCTTTCTTCTTGCTTTTCCAAGCTACAAAACATTTTAAATACACAAAATTCTATGGTATTCCCCTAACTTATCTTCAATTAAATTCCAGCCAGTGTGTATAATGTGCTATAGGGTTCCCATGTACTGATTGCTTGAGAGTCTAGCACAACAGAATTTTTAAAGGGTGAAAAATCAGGCCTTGAAAAAAGTTAAAAGTTCAAACCTCATAAAATAATGACCTTGACCTGTTAAAATAGACTCTACCACATTAAGTTCACTAAACATTTGAATATGTTAAGTTCTGTGTACATTGGCTTGTGGAGAGTCATTTAATATTGATATTCCTTTACAATCTTCCTATTCTATTTTTGTCTAAAACAAGATTCTGAGTTATGGAGCCCTGTGTACTTTTCATAAATGTATTAAGGAGTACATCATACAGAAAGAACCACCTTTATTAAAATATAATTAATAATAAAGTATAATAACATGTCTAATAATCATATAATTATATATATTACCTTAAGGATATTTACAGCACTGTTTTAAGATTATTTGTGTTTTTTATTTCTGACAAATTATGTCATATCCTAATATAATTGTTTCTGTTTGTGATCATAGTTAAATAGTTTATATTCATGATCATACATTTCGGTTCTAGCCATATCCCTCAGATGGAAAAGCTCCCTTTCTGTAAGACGAAACCCTGCCTGTATCACCCTTCCTTTTAGCTGTTCCTCTAGGGTGAGACAAGCTACTGAAGGGCTGCATTTTCAGAAGAGTTCTGACTTTCGACACATAATTGGTGTATTATTTGTTCATTCGTGTAACTGGCACATTCTTCCCTCACAAGGCCAGAACATTATTGTTACCCAGGCTGTTGTCCCTCCC
>JADRCC010163182.1:0-24634 GCA_019843855.1 Hylomyscus alleni
TACCACTGTGAGGCTGAATTTTCTTAGTATAATAATTCTGCGTAATAACATTTGTCCACTGATGGACAGAATGTATTTACAGAACAGATCTTCTGGCTGAAGGTATGTCATTCTAAAAACAAGTATTACTCAATATAAAACTGTCTCAGATTACACGCGGAGAAATTTGGACAGAATTTAAGGTAGGCTTCTTTCAGAGGCTTATTTGACTAGAAGTTTTCTTTTTTTATTATTTTAGTTAATCTTTTTTTTACACTCCAGATTTTATCTCCCTCCCAGTCCACCATCTGACTAGAACAGTTTTCTAAATCATGAATGCCTGTGTATTATCATCAATTTAATAGTGATAGAATCCAGAGGAAAAGCCTTTAATAAAATATTTGTAGTTATTTCACATTTATTTATTAGCATTTCCATGAATATTTACATTTCAAAAATTAAAACATAAAAAGAAGTATGCACTTTAACCCTTTGCCACTAAAATTTCATTTTAAAAAGCTGTTAACAGATGCTTGTTGGGTCTTTCAAAGGGCAGTCATGCTAGGTCCCTTTTGTGTGAACTCTCCATAGCCTCAGTAATAGAATCAGGCCTTGGGACCTCCCCTTGAGCTGGATCTCACTTTGGGCCTGTCATTGGACCTTCTTTTCCTCAGGTTCCTCTCCATTTCCATCCCTGTAATTCTTTCAGACAGGAACAGAGATGTGACTGTGGGATGGAAACCCTGTCCTTCACTTGATGTCCTGTCTTCCTGCTGGAAGTGAGCTCTGTAAGTTCCCTCTCCCTACTGTCAGACATTTCATCTAAGGTCCTTCCCTTTGAGTCCTGGGAGTCTCTTACCTCCCAGGTCTCTGGTGCATTCTAGAGGGTCCCCCCAACCTCTTATTTCCTGAGATTTCCTGTTTCCATTCTTTCTGCTGGCCCTCAGGGCTTCAATCCTCTTTCCCCACCCAATACCAGATCAGGTTCCCCTCTCCCCTCCCACTCCCCCCCTCCACTTTTCCTCCCAGGTCCCTCCTTCCTTCCCCACTTGTGACTGCTTTCTTCTTTCTCCCAAGTGGGACTGAGGCATCCTCACTTCAGCACTTCAGTTTGTTAACATTTTTGAGTTCTATGGATATATCTTGGGTATTCTGTACTTTTATTTATTTATTTATTTTTGGTTAATATCCACTGATTAGTGAGTACATACCATGTATGTCCTTTTGGGTCTGAGTGACCTCACTTAGGATGATATTTTCTAGTTCCATCCATTTGCCTGCAAAACTCAGGATGTCCTCGTTCTTAATAGCTGAGTAGTATTCCATTGTGTAAATGAACCACATTTTCTGTATCCATTCTTCTGTCCTGGGATGCAGATATTTGCACACAACCAATCGACAGAAGCAACTAACCCCCGTTGTTGAATTAGGGAAGGCTGAAAGAAGCTGAGAAGGGCGAGCCTGTAGAAGGACCAGCAGTCTCAATTAATCTGGACCCCCGAGATCTCTCAAACACTGGACCACTAAACAGGCAGCATACACCAGTTGATACGAGGCCCCCAACATATATACAATAGAGGACTTCGAGGTCTGTGTTCATTCAGAGATGATGCACCTAACCCCCAAGAGACTGGAGACCCCAGGGAGTTTAGAGCTCATGTCAGGTGACATGGAGACAAGGCTGGTAGGGAGGAGGTGTGGAGCAGTCAGGGTGTAGATGGGAGGGCAAGGAATGAAATATGGAGTGTGAAAAATAAATTAATTTAAAAAAAAAAACTGTTCTCTCCCTGAGTTGATAAGATGGACTTTAAGATAAAAGTAAAATTGTCCCAAATCATCCCACTTTAAAGCAAAGAAACTACTGTGTTTTGAATGTGCATTTTGCAATGATACATTCTTTGGAGAGTATTGAGTATAAGACTTGAGAAATAAATTCCAAATTCCCTCCCTTAAAAAAAAATTTTTGTAGCAGATAAACTTAATTTGGCAAAGCACCAGGATGGAAAATTAACATACAAAATTCAAGTGCCTTCTTAAATACCAAAGACAAACAAGTTGAGAAATAAATCATGAAAATTTGCCATCCACAATGGGCTAAAAATAATCTTCTCTTTCGGTATCTTGGTTATGTCACTCAGTATGATATTTTTCTAGTTCCGTCTACCTACCTGCAAATTTTGTGAGTTCATTTTCTTTACAGATGACTATGGCACTATTCTATAGTGAATATATACCACATTTCCATTATTTAGTCATCAGTTTCAGGACATTTAGACTGTTTCCATTCCCTAACTATTGTGAATAGAGTAGCAATGAGCATGGCTGAGCAAGTATCAAATGTTGCGAGTTCTCTCTCATCTGAAGCTCCTATCCCCCAAACCTTCAGATGTGAGTACATATCCCAGACTAACTTCAGAAGCCAGGGAAATCGAAGAGACCATTGCTGACATGAAGCGCTTAGGGAACAATGGAGGGCATTGTAACAGTGCACAAATGCACTGGAAAGGGGGCTCTAAATAGGAAGGAGGAAATAAATATAGGAGGGAGGAGGTAAGATAACAAAAAGGATGTCTGTGAAAACTATCATATTATCAAATATCTACCTATAATACATATAACTGAGTGTAGAAAACACATATGACTTTAAATGAAATTCCCATCCTAGAATGGCAATGCTCCCTCCAAGAGCCAAAGACCACATAACAGAAACATCAAAATCAGACCTGAAAGTCCTCTTTTACATTGCTGGTAAGAACTGCCCAGTAGACTGCAAAACATTACAGGCTATTGCTATTTCCCTTTGTCCCCAAAGGTGGGTGGTAAATCCTTATTGCTGAAGATACTGTCCACTTCAACAAAGGTCCAAGAGGCCTCTGAGTTGGAACTAATCTGGAATCCTCCTCTTTGTGGTCAAACTTTTATGGTAACAGAAGGCAACATACAAATGTCTAAAGGAGAAAACCGACCAAGAGTCCTACCTAGCCATGAGTCCTATAAACCACACCAACAACCATCATGACCCAATCATCGTAAGGGTGAATTGGTAGCACACATACATTGGTGGTGCTATCAGCTTTAATTGAACTTAAGACCTACTCAACAAGGGAGAAGTCATGTCTGATACTAGCAACCTAGTTAACAATGTAGAGCCAGAGGAAGTCAAAGATCTTGGGGGAGAACCTACAACCATCACTTCACTAAACCAACATAATCTCTAAAGACATTTTAGATGTTTGTCCTTATACCTACAGATAAGTGTGGGCCTCAGCCCTGATCAAGGAGCCTTTTCTTCACAAGAGATGGAGATCGTCACAGAAGACCAAAACCAAAGAAACTTCAGAGTTATAAAACACAGTATGTATCTAAGAACAATTAATGAAAGACAGCAAAGCATTGTGAGTATATGGGAAGACTAGAGGGGAAGAAAGGGAAGGAGAAAATGATGAAATCATATTATTATCTCAAAAATAAAAGAAACAGTTAAAATAATTTTGTAATTAATCTAGCTAAGAAAGTGAACGACTTGTCTAATGAAGAGGTTAAGACGTTAAAGAAAGAAAATTTAAAATATGCCAGAAGACAGAAAGATGACCTATGTTTATAGACTGGTAAGATTAATAATGAGAAAATGGCCATTCTCCCAAAATTAATCTACATATTCAACATAGTCCCCATCAAAATTCTAATGCAATTCCTCTTAGAAGTTGAAATTTTTATATGGTGTGGTGGTTTGAGTAGGAATGGCCCCCAATAGGCTCATATATTTAAATGCTTGGTCATTAGGGAATGGCACCTTTTGTGGAGTAGGTGTGGCCTTATTGGAAGAAGTGTATCAGTGGGAGTGGCTTTGAGGGTCTCAAGGGCTCAAGCCAGGACCACCCTCTTCCTGCTGATTGCTAATCAGGATGTAGGGCTCTCAGCTGCCTCTCCAGCAATATGTCTGCCCATGTGACACCATGGTTCCCACCATGATGACAATAAACTAAACCTCTGAACTTGTAAGCAAGCTCCCATTTAATGCTTTACTTTATATAAGTTACTATAGTCACGGTGTCTCTTCACACCAATGGAGCATTCATTAAGGCATAGAGACATACAAAGGATCCAGTATACCCAACCCAAACCTGAAAAATAAAAACAATGCTGGTGCAGTATGCCCACCTTTGATTCAAGTTCTAGCAGTCAGAGCTGTAGCAATAAAAACAAGATAGCACGTGCATAAAAACACACATTTATATTAATAGAATAAAACTGAGCTCCCAGATGTAAGCCTACACTCCTATAGTCACAGAATTTTTTTTCACAAAGAAGCCAAAAAATGTGCACTAAAGAAAAGAGAACCTTCAGCAAATAATACAGGTCAAACTGAAGAGCTGCATGTACAAGACAAAAACTAAATCCTTATCTCTCATCCTGAACAAAAGTCAGCTCCAGGGGGATCAAAAACTTCAACATAAGGCCAGATATCCTGACCCTGACAGAAGAGAAAGTAGAAAACTTCTAGTCACTGAAATAGACTTTCTCAACAGGACCCCAGTAGCACAGGCTTTAAGAGCAATACAAATGTTATGGGAATAGCCAAGCAATTTCTGATTGGATGTAATGTTCACTCCACAAGAAAGATCTTGTACTCTTTACCTGGGAGGGGGAAAGTGGCTGGCTAGCACATGGGCCCCAGTGGAGAACCTAATGTTATTACTTTACTAAATGGACATAATAATAAATTGCCCCCTAAGTACTTAACATTATACCCAGTGAGTGGGTGATTCATTTCTCAACCTTTGTGAGAGAAACTTGGTTTTGCATTTAATACAGAGACACACAAATGGTCAGTGTGCAGAAAATGAAAGCCTGCGGAAGGCTGGTCCCTAAGGGAAGCATCTCTATCACCCCACTTTCTCTAGGGCTTGGGGAACATTAGGGAAGAGAAAGTGGAAACACTGTAACAAATAAAGGTTGTGGGCTTCTGCAGCACAACAGTATTGGCTGTACATGACTGGGCCATGCGTTTTACTGTGAAGAGGACAACAAGCGTTAAGTAATGTGTAATTTAGTATATGGGTCAAGATGGCTAGTATTCAGCCACAAGGAAAATATGAGCATATTCCAAGCAAACAAAATCTTTATGCTAATACTTATCCATATCAAAAGTGTT
Organism: Hylomyscus alleni; assembly: GCA_019843855.1. Classification (NCBI taxonomy): domain Eukaryota; kingdom Metazoa; phylum Chordata; class Mammalia; order Rodentia; family Muridae; genus Hylomyscus; species Hylomyscus alleni. The sequence continues at coordinate 5,135 of JADRCC010163182.1, forward strand.
TGTAGCTGGGGCTGGAGAGATGGCTCGCAGGTAAGAGCACTTGCTGCACAAGCATGAAGACCTGAATTCAGATCATAGCATCTGCAGATGTAACTCCAGCTATGAAGGATTTGATACTCTCTTCTAGCTATGCATACCAGCACACACCTCAGTACACATGTACACACAAACACAAACACAGACACACACATACACACACACACAAACATTATGTATATATGTGTGTGTATATACACACACACATATATGTATATATATACACACACACACACACACATATATATATATATTATATATATTCTTTTTTCTTAGCAATGCATTTTTCCAAAAAGCCAGTCACCTGAGCTTCTTTGCTTTAGTATCCCAAAGCCTTCCCCAACCAAGACCTCAAATTTTCACCTGAAATTCCAGTTTCTATGTTTTAACCAAGAGAACCTATGTTATTTATTTTCTTTTTCATGGAGTGAGACCTGCGTAATATTCTTGAATAATTTGTCAAGGGCCTATGCTATGTAAGCCTCTAGTCCAAATCAAGAACAAATTTTAGATCTAAATGAATATCTTATGGGGAGAAAACATTTGTGTCTGTGCTTATTTTCTGCTGTTGTGATAAAACATTAACAAAAGCCAACATAGGAAAGAAAGAATTTCATCTTACAACACCTAGGTCACAATCCCTCACTGAGGGAACTCGAGGTAGGACTATTGAGGCAGGAACTGAAGCCAAAACCTGGAGAAATGATTTTTACTGACTTGCACCCCACGGCTTGCTCAGTGTGCATTTTTAAACACTTCAGGAGCCCCTGCCTGGAGGAGCAGGGGTTTACAGCAGACTGAGCTCTCCAACAAAGAGCCTTAATTCTCAATGGAGCTTCCCTCTTCCTAGATGACTCTACCTTGTGAAAAAAATCAAATAACTAGCACAACTTGGACGTTGAAAATTTGACATACTAGTGTTTCATTCATTTCACCAAACTGATGAAAGAAAGATGACTACTCCTCTTTAGGATAAGGTCAAACTCAAGAAACAGCATCTTGTCCGTGGGGTCTTTGATATATTACTTTCAGAGTGAAAATAAATAATGTATATTAGAACTGGAAGAGGGGCCATTTTTTTTTACAGAATATATAATTGAGGATTGGTTTAATAACCCTGCGTGTTAATATCTAGGTCATTGCATGCATTCTAGAGTCAATTACTTATCACAGGGCTAGAAGCATGATCAGGAAATAAGTGAAGTTGGATTCTTTATCATCAAAATGGAAAGTGAAACATAAAAATAGTGTGGAGTGTATGCTGGGAATAGTGTGTCATGTACCAATAAGGACTTGGCAGCATAGTATAGCCTCTAGTACTCACTCGCATCCCAAGGTCTTGCTATCCCTGTTGCATCTTCCCAGCATTAGAACTTGTATTGCTGTGAGGTGTCCACCACAGAAAACCACTGGGACACAGGTAAAAGTCAACAGAAAGTCTTTATTACTCAACTAGTCATTACGCTAGGTAGACCTGAGTACAGTCCCAAGGCTTTCTCAGAGTGACTTCTAAGCAAAAAAAAAAAAAAAAAAAAAAAAAAACCACATCCTAGGTTGACACACCTCAGTAAAGCAAGAGCTGTTAACCAGAGCAGAACTCCAGAAGCCAGAAAGCAAGGTCAGGACATTAAGGGACTTTCTCGGAACTATAGATTTGATGGATTGTCTTTTCATTTTTGTTTTGGCCTATATGCTGAGTTCCGAGGTCTGAATACATTTCCTTCATGACATCAGTTGTGCTGAGGTCTAGCGGCCTGTGATGGCATAATTCAATTCTACCTCATGGTTTTACATGTTACTGTATCTTAATTTTCTACAATTTGCATTACAGAAACAAGATCTCCTTGATTTACTCCCAACATCATTTTTTTACCTACATTTGTCAGCAAAAAAAAAAAAAAATAGTATGATTTAAAATTTTCCAAAGTACTGCTTAAATCATTGATGCTTCTTCTGTGATTCTACTTGTAAAATTTAAAACTCGTCAGTATTTACTTGAGTTACACAATTATTTCAGTTTAGATGACTATTTGGTATTATTGCATTCATAATGAGAAATAAAAGCCAGAATGATAAGACATGGATATAAAAGAAATATACCCCCAGCCTTCATCAAAGAAGTGACGTATTAATGCACAAGCCCATAACTGGTCCAAGTGCTGGGAACGAATGAGGATGGAATGCTCAGGCCTAAATGGACCATTTATATAACCTCCTCCAAGAATAAAGGGATAACAAGAATGTGATATGCAGAGGATGAAGAGATGTGCAGCAAAATTAAACATCGTTGGATGTGACACAATCTGTGCACTCACGAATTACTACAAGACTGAGCCCATCAACCGTTCGATTCTCCTGAGAGAATATTGGTAGTCGGTGGCTGCTGAAGGAAGGAGTGTCTATTTCTTCAGTGAGGTGACCACTGGTAAATTGCATGTATTCTAGTAAACAACCTCCCACTGAATTCAGCTGAGATTGCACAAGAAGACATGAAAGTTGAAAGAGGACTTCTTGAAAATGTTGAGTCTTCCCTGTAGTAGAGGGGCTCTGAATGACTTTAATAACCATCTTCACAGTTTCTGTTTGCTGCTTTGGGAAGATACTAGCTGCAATTGCCTAAGATTTCTCCAGCATCTCACGAGGATGGTTCTTTTCTGCTCTGTAGTCTTCTTGGAAAGAATCCACTCACTGTAATATGAACTAGTACTTTCAATCATACTCTTTAAGCATACCCTTTTCACCTTATCAGTACCTGTACTTGAAAACTGCCTAATTGCTGATGGCTGAGACCACATTAAATCAGTGTCAGAATGAGAAACACGTGCAATTCACATGCTGATGAAACAGATAAATGGGTGTGAGTTGCAGAGTATTGGTGTGTATTAGTAATCTCTATTAGTCTCTGTCTAGAGCCATTAACCTTGATCCAGATAGGTTTCCAAGTGATTGACTGAGTCGCACCTGCATTAGACAGAGAAACTACTTTATTTAAAGGTCACTTCTCCGGGAATAAGTGACAAATTATTGGGGGAGTGGATCTGTCAAATATTACCACTGCAAGTACGATGTCTACTTCCTGTAATGATGTTATTATGCACAGATGCTCTAGAGGTATTAGTTTCAAATATGGAAGTGCTTCACTTGAACATATCAATGAGTCCATTTAACCCTAAGTTGAAAGTACCACTCAACCACTTTGGGCTCCTAAGGTTTCTAAATATAAAGCAAACAAGAGGTACTAGGCTGGCTGGAGTAATCCACCCTGACTGCCAAGGAGAAAGGGAATCCAATAGTACACAGAGAAAAAAGAGAAACAAGTGCTGAAGGCCAGAGAGTTCTTGGAGCTTCTCTTTGTCACACCTTGCTCTGTAGTTAACTAAAGTCTGAGTAATTTTCAAAGCCAGGTATAGAAGACCACACTACTGGCTCAGATCTTCACTCCATCGTTAAAGAGCCTTCTCAAGCTGAAGTGTTTGCTAAGGGCCCAAAGAAGGATCAGTGACTATGTGACCAATTACAAAAATAAGAACTGTAATTATCATGATTAGCTCTTTCTTACTTTTTAAATTAATATGTGCAGGTGTATGTTCAACAAAAGTCTTTCTTTTCTCCCCTTTTTAATCCGATCATCCTATAACCAAAGACAATGTATTGACTTCGTACCATGTTCTTGAGTGGTGCCAATTTAATATCACAGTCTTTGGTTGTGTGGTATTAAGGAGAAAAGTAAAATTTCTCCTCTTCTGTAGAAAGGTTGATGTATTTTTTTTTCAAAAAGATACAAATTTTGTCAATTATGAATTAAATATCTTTGCTATCATTTTGTAAACTAATTATTATGATTGTTGTAATCATTTTACAATATATACAAAACCAAAAACTTTATACAACATATCTTAAATATATACAATTTTATTTTCTAATTTTACCTCAATTAAGGTAAAGAAAATAAAATAATAATTTAAAAAGATACAAATGAATGCCACAAAGAAAACACTTTGTATGGGTTACTTTCATAAGTCAATTAAGTTAGTCCACAATGACAAATATTGTGCCATCATTTTTGTGGATGTGTTCTTTGAAAGTGTTTTATGGACAAGACTAATATTTAAACCAATGATCCCGGGGCTGGTGGTATATCTCAGTGGTAAGGCTTAGATAAACAAATAAATCTTTCAGTAAAGCAGATTAGCTCTGACATAGGTGTGCATTTTAGTATAATGGAGACTTTTCCCTTGGTTGAGAAGTAGTACTGACATTTTTGTTTGTTTGTTTTTTTGTTTGTTTTTTTTTGCATTAGTCTATTTATTTCTGCATTCAAACTTGATCTTTTCCTAAATAGTCAAACTCTTGTTTTTCCAGGAATACTAGCTGGTTTCGACACAAGTTAGAGATATCACAGAGAAAGGAGCCTCCCTTAAGGAAATGCCTCCATGAGATCCAGCTGTAGGGCATTTTCTCAATTAGTGATCAAGGGGTAGGGCCCCTTGTGGGTGGTGGCATCCCTGGGCTGGTAGTCTTGGGCTCTATAAAAAAGCAAGCTGAGCAAGGCAGAGGAAGCAAGCCAGTAAGTAACATCCCTCCATGTCCTCTCCATCAGCTTCTGCTTCCTGACCTGCTTGAGTTCCTGTCCTGACTTCCTTTGGTGATTGATGAACAGCAACATGAAAGTGTAAGCTGAATAAACCCTTTCCTCCACAATTTGCTTTTTGGTCATGATGTTTTGTGCAGGAATAGAAACCCTGACTAAGACACCAGGTATGATGTCAGACTCCAGCATTGCAGTTTGAGTTATTCTAGTGCACCTAGCTCTGAGGACTACCAAGAAAAGCTGTTGTGTTGAAGTCAATAGTGCATGATAAGATTTTGGAATTGGATCACCAACTTATTCTCCATCACTACAGCAAGTAACACTATAAGCCTCCTTCCTGAAGCAGCCTGCTCTGTTTAATGGCTGATCAGTGTATGTATGTAAAGTTTGACTCCCCTCTCTATTCAGAGCAGACCTGAAGAGCGATTTCATCTCCAGAGATGAGGTTGCAGAATTCATAGTGTCATCTGAACTTTCACTCTGCTCATCTCTGATTTATTCCCCCTCTCTCCTTCACTCTTGCAAAGAAGCTTTAACAAATGTCCTGTATTCAAATATGCATCTTACACTCTGTTTTAAAAATAGTTCAGCCTGTAACAACTCTCCTGCTTCTACCCTGTATTACCATTGTTCCTTCTTAATAAGAAAAGAGTTTGTCAGAAATCTGCCGCATGAAATGATAATCTATAAATCTAATGCCAGGCCTTCCTTCCTGAATGCATTCCTAATTTCCACTAGTGATTTCCTTGAAGCACTTCTTATTTACTCTGGCAGATTTTTTTTTTCTCTCAGATAGTCTATCGGTTCTCTAAATTTAAATATCACATGCTGATTCATGCTTCTCAAATCACAGATATACAATTCATGGTCTTCAGAAAGTCTTCTCACCTAGCTACGTTCCTTATGAGTCCATTTACACCCTAGCCACTTGCAGAAGAACAAATACCAAATGCCCATTATGTTATGTTTAAGAATATAGAATGTCTTCTCTACTTACCCATATAGCATTTGAAAATTTGCACATAAAATTATGGGAAAACTATCACTTAAATTATCTGTTGCACCATAATTCTATACATCCATCATTTAGTAACTAAGTTATTAATATAAACAATAGTTGAAGAAATTTTATCTCCAATTCTTTGCCCCAAATTTTATAATACCCTCATATGCAAAAGTCAAAACATTTAGTTACACAAATGAGACCCAGGCATGACGGTCTGCAATCTATCTCATCGTTAAGAAAGCTAAAGCAAGAGTATTGTCATGAGTCCAAGGCTAGCCTGGGCTACATAATAAATTCTGGACTAGCCTAGGTGAAGATTGAAACTGTCTCAAAACAAAACAGGACAAAAATATAATGACACAAACAAGTGTTAGCAGCCTCTTTTGAGGAAATGTTGATGAAGATCCTTTGTGAACAATACACATGTATTAGTCCATCTTAGACTGAATAGTTGAGCTGAATTTGTTGGGACCCCATTGAGAAAAAAAAAATCAAAAAACTTCTAGTGGTGTGCTGCAGTTCCTTGTCGCTTCTGAGGACTCCTGCTGATTGGCAGAGTGATGTCAGCTGAGACAGATGCATGTGCTGAGGCAAGACACAGGCTGAGCAAGACCCATGGAGGACACATGATATTTGAGGGGGGGACATATAGGACTCAATGAACAGAGACAGAGGCTTAGCTTGGCTTGATCTAGCTGTGCAACACATGAGTCTCCCAACTTCACTGATCTTTGCTTCTCTGAGAGAACTTCTGGCATCCCTGCTGGTCTCTCCTCCTGCTGACTTGTGCCAAGGCTGAGCCCTGGCTGTCTCTGCTAGGTAATGCCACCACTGCTGACTGCTGTCTCCATCCTGACTCCACTTAACTGGACTGTTGGTGTATCCATGAAGTGTTTGCAAGTGGATCGAGCTGCCACTATTTACCTGTGAACTGAACTGCTGATTTCCAGATAACACAGATGAGAGTTGCTCCAAAGAATCTTTCTAAATAGGTCCACTTCTCCTGTATCCTTTTATTTCCACTACCTCTGGTGGGTGGTGAGCTACAAGGGAGGTTAAAGCATTTAAGAATCGTCATTTTAAAAAATAGACATTTGAAAAAATTAAAGTTACACTCCACTAATCTTTGGAGTGTATCCAGCTCCCCTAACTTCTTGTTCATCTTGATTCCTTCCTGTCAGATTCTGATATGTAAAGATATATTCTACCAGAGACCCTCAATTCCTCCTATGGGACTGCAAACCCCTCCAGCTCCTTGGGTCCTTTCTCTAGCTCCTCCATTGTAGACCCTGTGCTCAGTCCAATGATTGGCTGAGAGCATCCACCTCTGTATTTGTCAGGCATTGGAAGAGCCTCGGGAAACAGCTATATCAGGCTTCTGTCAGCAAACACTTGTTGGTATCCACAATAGTGTCTGGGTTTAGTGACTGTATATTGGATGGATCCCCAGGTGGGGCAGTCTCTAGATGACTTTTTCTTCAGTCTCTGCTCCACACTTTGTCTCTGTAACTCCTTCCATGGTTATTTTGTTCTCCCTTCTAAGAAGGATCAAAGTATTCCACACTATGGTCTTCCTTCTTCTTGAGCTTCATGTGGTCTGTGAATTGTATCTTGGGTATTCTGAGATTCTAGGCTGATATCCACTTATCAGTGAGTACATACTCTGTCCTTTTGTGACTGAGTTACCTTACTCAGAATGATATTTTCTAGTTCCCTCGATTTGCCTAATAATTTCCTGAATTCATTGTTTTTAATAGCTGAGTAGTACTCCATTGTGTAAATGTACCACATTTTCTGTATCCATTCCTCTGTTGAGGGACATCTGGGGTCTTTCCAGCTTCTGGCTATTATAAATAAGGCTGCTATGAACATAGTGGAACATGTGTCCTTATTACATATTGGAGCATCTTCTGGGTATATGCCCAGGAATGGTATTACTGGGTCCTCCGGTAGTACTATGTACAATTTTCTGAGGAACCACCAAACTGATTTCCAGAGTGGTTGTACTAGCTTGCAACCCCACCAGTAGTGGAGGAATGTTCATCTTTTTCCACATTCTCGACAGCATCTGCTGTTACCTGAGTTAAAGATCTTAGCCATTCTGACTGGTGTGAAGTGGAATCTCAGGGTTGTTTTGATTTGCATTTCCCTGATGACTAAGGGTATTGAACATGTCTTTAGGTAATATCATGGGGAATGTATTTTGTCTTTCTCTATCTACTCTGATTAGTTTTGTTTGAAATATGTATTGGCAGATATTACAATGGCTATACCTGGTTGCTTATTTGGTCCATTTGCTTGGTGTATCTTTTCTCATGTTTTACTCTGAAGTAGTGTCTCTCTTTGATGCTAAGGTATGCTTCTTAGATACAACAGAAGAACAGATCCTGTTTTCTAATCCAATCTGTTAATCTTTGTCTTTTTATTGGGAGAATTAAGACCACTCTTGCTAAGAGTTATCAGTGAAGAGTATTTATTGAATCCTGTTGTGTGGTTGTTATAGCGTGTATATCCTCTCCTCTTTTGACTTTCTGTTTTGAGATTATTTAAACCTTGTGTTTTCTGGCTTGTGTTTGGTCTCTTCAAGATCAAAATTTTCTTTCTATCCTCTGTAGAGTTTGATTTCTACCTAGATACTGCTCAACTTTTTTAAAAAATTTATTATTGTGGAATGTTTTTCTTTGTCTCTCTATTGTGACTGAAGGTTTGCCTGCTAACTAGTCTTGGCTTGTATCTCTTGCCGCTTTGTTTAGAGTTTGTAGAACCTTCTTGAAAGCCCTTCTGGGTTTTAGAGTCTCCATTGAGAAGTCAGGTATTATTCTAATAGATCTGCCAATAATTATTTCTTGGCTATTTCTCCTTACATCTTTTAATATGCTTTCTTTGTTCTGTATATTTTGGTTATTATGTATTGTGGGCATTTTCCCCTCTGGTCCTCTCTATTTGGTATTTTCCATACTTTTTGTATCTTGATAGGAACCTCCTACTTAAGATTAGGGAAATTTTCTTCTCTAATTTGTCATTCTTCTTTCTCTATTACTACTATTTGTAGATTATGACTTTTTGTAGTGTACCAGATTTCTTGGATGTTTTATGCTTGGATTTTATTTACACATACTTAACATTGTCTGTGACTGATGTTCTCATTTCTCCTTCTATCTTGTCTTTAATGTCTGAGCCTCTCTCTTATGTTTCTTGTTCTCAATTGGTGAAGATTATCCTTTAGATTTCTGTTTGATTGCCTATGTTTTCCATTTCCAGTTATAGCTTAGTTGGAGTTTTTACTAATTCTATTTATTAAAGTTCTACTTTCATGACCTGAAATGTTTTTATTATTTCATTTCACTGTTTTTGTGTGTGGTTTTACAGACTTCATTAAAGAATTCATTCATATCCTTTTAAGATCCTTGCACATATACATAAGTGTTAATTTGAAGTCCTTGTCTTGTGCTTCAGCTATTCTTTAAATAAATTGTCTATTGTTACTATGTTAAAGGGATCTGGTGGAGAACATTGTCTTCATCTTTAATGTATGTGCTTTTGTTTTGGCATCTAGGCATCTTGGGTTGGTATGCTTGTGATTTTTTTTTGATATCGGTCTTGATTTTGCTGGGTCATTTATTGGTTCCCATTTTTGGTTTCTGTTACCTTTTTTTGATGTTAGGAAATTGTTGAGTATGTGCTTTTCTGGTAGGATGTGCTTCTTAGGTCAGCTGGGGACAGTGAAGAAGAGTTGGGCTGGAACAAATGACTGAGTAAGACTTCAGGCTAAAGTGAAGGGGATCCTGTTCATATGAAGAGGTACAGTCAGAAGGGAAATGGATGTATGATGGCAGAGGGGATCTTGTAAGTAAATTGCAGTAATGCCACAAATTATTTGGAGAGATAGGGATGAAATGGCTAGGGTAATCCTTGGCCTAAGAGTTGTAGTCTCCAGTTAATGGAATTGAGGTAGAAGGTGGGTCCTGCGTGTTGCCTGACTGAAGTTTCGAATAGAGAGATAGATTTATGGGACAGGAAAAATAGGGTGAATTACCTGAGTCCCTGCTGGTTTCTCCTCCTGCTGACTTGTGCCAATGCTGAGGCCTGGCTGTCGTTGCTAGGTAATATCACCAATGCTCACTGCTGTTTGCTATCCTGACTCCACTTAACTGGACCGCTAGTGTATCCATGTGGGTGGGTTGGTGAGCGGGGGAAAGGTGGAGGGGATAGGGGGTTTTTGGAGGGGAAACCAGGAAAGGGGGTAACATTTAAAATGTAAGTAAAGAAAATATCTAATAAAAAATAAATTAATTAATTAAAAAAACATTTCTAAGCATCTAGGCACCAAGAAAGTTCACCCACATTCATAAAAGAAACATTACTACAAATAAAATCATAACTGACCTTCACACAGTTAAAGTGGTGGCCTCAACAACACTCTCGACAACAGAGTGGCTCTACAGATAAAACAAAAATACATAGAAGAATTCTAAATAACATCATTAATTTGGGTCTTCAACTGATAGACATGTCTGTTTCTGTACCTATACCAGGCAGTTTATATCACTATTGCTTTGTAGTACAGCTTGAGGTCAGGGATGGTGATTCCTCCCGAAGTCCTTTTATTGTTCAGAAATCTTCCGGCTATCCTGGTTTTTTGGTTTTTTTGTTTTTCCATATGAAGTTGGAAATTGTTCTTTCAAGGTCTATAAAAAAATGTGTTGGAATTTTGATGGGGATTGCACTGAATCTATAGATTGCTTTTGATAGCACGGTCATTTTCTTTATGTTAATACTACCTATCCATGAGAATGGGAGATCTTTCCATCTTCTGATATCTTTTTCAACTTCTTTCATCAGAGACATGAAGTTCTTGTCATACAGATCTTTTACTTGCTTGGTTTCACTAAGATGTTTTATACTATTCATGGCTATTGTAATGAGTATTATTTCCCTAATTTCTTTGTCTGCCCATTTGCCGTTTGTATAAAGGAAGGCTATTGATTTGTTTGAGTTAACTGTGTATTCAGCCACTTTGCTGAAAGTTTTTATCAGCTGGAGTAGTTCTCTGGTAGAATTTTTGGGATCGCTTATGTATACTATCATATCATCACAAATAGTAATACTTTGACATCTTCCTTTTCAATTTGTATCCCCTTGATCTCCTTTAGTTGTCATATTGCATTGCTCTGACTAGAACTTAAAATACTATATTGAATAGATAGGGAGAGAGTGGGCAGTTTTGTCTTGTCCCTATGCTTAAATTTTTCTCCATTTAGTTTGATGTAGGTTATTGGCTTGGTATATATTGCTTTGATTTTGTTTAGGTATGTGCCCTGTATCCCTGATTTCTCTAATACCATTAACATGAAGGTATGTTAGATTCTATCAAAGACTTTTTCAGCATCTAATGAAATGATCATGTGATTTTTTTCTTTCTGTTTGTTTATATGGTGGATTATGTTGATGAATTTTTGTATATTGAAGCATTCTTGCATCCCTGGGATGAAGCCTACTTGATCTTGACAGAAGATGTCTGTGATGTGTTCCTGAATTCAGTTTGTGAGTATTTTATTGACTATTTTTGCATCTAAGAGAAATCAGTCTGAAGTTCTCTTTTATTGTTGAGTCTTTGTGTGGCTTAGGTATCAGGGTGACTGTGACCTCATAGAATGGGTTTGGCAGTGTTCCTTCTGTTTCTATTTTGTGGAATAGTTTGAGGAGTATTGAGATTAGCTCTTCTTGGAAAGTCTGGTAGAAGTCTGCACCAAAACCTTCTGGCCCTGAGCTTTTGTGTTTCGTTTTGGTTTGGGTTTTGGTTTTTTTTGGTGTTTTGGTGTTTTTTTTGTTTTGTTTAATTTTTGTTTTTGTTGTTGTTGTTGCTGTGAGACATTTAATGACTGCTTCTATTTATTTAGTGGTTAGGACTGTTTAAACAATTTATCTGATCTTTATTTAACTTTGGTAAGTGGAATCTGTTGATAAAATCACCTATTTCATTAAGATTTTCCAATTTTGTGGAGTACAGGTTTTTGAAGTATGACCTAATGATTCTTTGAACTTCCTCAGTGTAAGTTGTTATATCTCCCTAATGGATTTAGCAGATATTGATTAATATTTCACCCAAACACAAAATAATAGAGCTTCTTCTCTGCAGTTTCTGGAACTTTCTCCAAAAATGGCCACAGACTTGGACAAAAAGCTAGTCTCAACAGGTATAAGAAAATGTAAATAATGTCCTGCACACCATCTCACTACAATGGATTAAAGCTCAACATCAACAATATCAGAAACAACAGAAGTTTTAAAACTCAGGGAAACTTAAGAACTCACTACTGGATGAAATAATGGATCAAGACAAAAATTAAGAAGCAAATTAAAAACTTTTTAGAGTTGAATGAAAGCACAGCAACTGAAATCCATGGGACACAATGTGCACAGTTCTAAGAGACAAGTTAAGAGCACTAAGTGTCTACATAAGAAAAGTAGATAGATCAAATATCAGTAACTTAGCAGCATACCCGAAAGGTCTAGAACAAAAAGAAATAACATACAAAAGGAATAGACAGCAAGAAATAATCAAGCTCAGGGCTGAAATCAATAAAATAGAAACAAAATAAACGGTAGAAAGAATCAGTGAAACTGAGAGCTTGTTCTTTGTAAAACCCAATATTGATAAATCCATAGCCAAATTAACTAAAAGATGAATAGATATGATCTAAATTAATAAAATTATGGAGGAAAATGGGAGCCTAAAAATAGACACAGACGAAACCCAGAGAATTATAAAGACATATTGCTTCAACGAACTGGAAAATAGAAATAAAAGGATAAATTTTCTGGCATATATATGACCTAGTAAAGTAAACCAAGATGAAATGGGCTATCTAAACAGACCTATAATGACAGAAGCAGTAATTAAATGTCTCCCAACCAAAGAAAGCCCAAGGTCACATGGACTCCATATAGACTTCTACAAGAACTTCAAAGAATAACTCTCCAAACTTCTCAAATTATTCCATAAAATAGAAAGTAAAAGAACATTATCTTATTGTTTTAGATATCTGACCACATCACCCTGATGGCTAAACCACACAAAGATATCTAACCACACAAGAAAGTAAACTATGACCAATATCCCTTATCAACATCAATACAAAGATTCTAACTAAAATGTTTGAAAGGCAAAACTCAGAACACATAAAAGATTGTTCATCACAATCACATAGGCTTCATTCCAGAGATGCAGGGATAGTTGAGCATATGAAAATGGATACATGTAATCTATTGCATAAGCAGATTGAAAAACTAAAACTATATGATCATCTCACTGGATGAAGAAAATGCTTATGACAATCTAACATTCATTCAAAAGTACTTTCATTATAAAAGTACTAGAGAAACTAGGGATGCAATGGGGCACACATCAATATAATGAAGGAGACTTACAACAAGCCAACAGCCAATATCTGGCTAAATGGAGAGAAACTCAATGCATTTCCACAAAGTCAGGCACAAGACAAGAATTTTCACTCTCTTTACCTATTCAATACAGTATTGAATTCTTAATGAGTAGTAAGACAAGTGAAGGAGATCAAGAAGATGTAAAGAGGAAAGGAAGAATGTGAGTGATATCATTGTAAACATAAATGAGTCTATCTTACTTTGGGTTTTATTGCTGTGAAGAGACACCATGACCAAGGCAACTCTTATAAAGACAAACATTTAATTGGGGCTGGATTACAGGTTCAGAGGTTTAGTCCATTATCATCATGGTGGGAAGCAAAGCAGCATACAGTCAGACATGATGCTAGCAGAGCTAAGAGTTCTATATCTTGTTCCAAAGCCAGCTAGAAGGAGACCATCTTCAGCAGAAGGAGCCTCTATGGGCAGAGCTTGAGCATAGAGACCTCACAGCCCACCCCCACAGTGACACACTTTCTCTGACAAGGCCATACCTCCTAATATGGGCTGAGTATTCAAATACATGAGTATGTGAGCACCAAACCTATTCAAACCACTACAGAACCTAAGATATCTACCAGGAATTTTTTGCAGCTGATAAATCTATTCTGCAAAATACCATGATTCAAAGTCAATACACAAAAGTCAGTAGCCTTCGTTTATGTAAGTGGCAACCTGACTGAGAAAGAAATAAGGGAAACAGTACCTTTAATCATAGCCTCCCCTTTTATTTCTTTTTTTATCATGGGTAACTCTACATCTGAAAGGCTTGTTAAATAAAATCTTTAAGGCACTGAAAAAAATTGTCAAGGATTTCAGAGTATGGAAAGATCTGCTATGCTCATGGATCAATTGAATTAATATAGTAAAAATGGTTATTCTACCAAAATAATCTACGGATTCATTGCAACCCCCATCAAAATGCCAACATATTTCTTTATATAAAATCAAAGTACAATGTTCAGCTATATATGGAAGCTCAAAAAGTCCCTAGCTAAAACACTCCTGAATAATAAAAGAATTGATGAAAGTATCACCATCTTCCATCTCAAATTGTATAACAGAGCTATAGTGATAAAAACAGCATGGTGTCAGCACAAAAAGGAGACATGTTAATAAGTGAAATGGAGTTGAAGACCCAGAGCAAATTCACATATAACACCTAGTTTTTGATGAAGAAGCTAGAAATACACAGTGAAGAAAAGAGCACAATTTTTAACAAATGATGCTGGTCAAACTGAGTGGCTGCGTATATAAGAATTCAAATTCACTCCTACTTATCATTCTGCACAAAACTCAGCTCCAAATGGATCAAAGACCTCAGCATAAAACCAGATATACTGAGCCCGACAGAAAAAATAAAGTAGGGACTAGTCTTGACCTCTTTGGCATAGAAAAAGACTTTCTGAACAGAACAATGGTAGCCTGGGTACCAAAATCAACAATTAATAAATTGAGCCTTATGAAACTGAGAAGCTTTTGTACAGCAAAGGACACTGTCATTCAAAGAAAGCAGCAGCCTACAGAATGGGAAAATAACTTTACGAATTAAAATGTCTGACAGAGGGCTAATAGGGAAATATATAAAGAAAGCCTAGACATTAAGAAATAAATTCTCCTATTAAAAAAAAAGAGAGAGAGATACAAAAGTACATGCCGCGGGCCGACTGATCTGGGCCTCCCTCAACCTGAGGGAGAAATGGGGTCCTAGTCAGGTCAACACGGTGTAGGCAAAGAAATGATGGCAGAGATGACAGATGAAGTACAGGATGTGAATGTATTTCTTAAAAATGGCATCAGACTTTTACAGTCATTGTAAAGGAGAAATGAGAAATCTGGCAGCTCAGCAGTTGAGGTATATCTGAGACCACCTGAAACACACTGGGACTAAAGCAGCTGCCTCTTCTGGACAGGTGCAAGAGCTCTGGGCCCCAGGGGACAGCAGACTGCATGAATCTAAGTCCTAGTCCATCTAAGTTCTAGTTCTAGTCAGAGCCAACAATATGCACAAAGTGAAAACCAAGCTTATATATTATACAGAAAACAGGGCAGATGACAAGAATCACCTAGGTGGGCAAGGGTTACAACAAGGTCAATAGGATCAGAGAGCAAGACTGAAGTCACATAGGCAAGTAACCACCACATCAAGGTCAGTAGGATCAAGTATCCAGGTGTGAATCGGGCAGAAGAGCAGTGGTGCCCTCCCTGCTGAGGCTATTTTGGTACCCATGCTAATTCACTGGGTCAGCTAGAGGCAAGCACCAGGAAGTTCCAATCTAGCAGTTCCTGCTAATTCTTTGGGTCTTGCTGGAGGCAAGCACCAGGAAGTTCCGATCTAACAGTTCTTGCTAATGCCCTTGAGTGAGGGAAGTTCTTTGATTACTCTCTAGTATGCAAAACAGTTCTGTCTTCTGTGGGACTGTCCTAAGAAATGTGGTTGGCCTCTGTTGCTAACTCTGAGGACAACCTGTCTGATAAGGCAGATTCCTTGAGAGAAATTCCAAGCTAAGGACAGCTTGTAATTAAATTAGGATATGTTAGAACATTGTGCTGGCCAGGAGACAATGCCTAATCTTAAGTTTAATCATTAATGAATCATTACTTGGGGTACCTTTTATGCCTAAATAAGAGGGCATGTTGATGATTGGAAAGACTAATCTGGAACATGTCTGAGTTAGGAGATGCCAACGACTGTCTGAATATCCAGGAGGCACAGAACTCCTTTTGAAGTCATAATGCCTCTTATCCTTAATCAGGCTTTTACCCCTGATATTGTGGATTTTACTGGAGTAAACGAGTGGGCATGGCAAGTACATGGAGAACTTTCAGAAGTACACAGAAAATTCTAAAAGATGAGATGCAAATGGTTGAAACACTATTACAGTAATGTCCAACCTTCTTAGTCATCAGATATATCCATATCAAAACCACTTTGAGATTTCTTCTTATATCTGGCAGCTCATAATGACAAGGATATGGACTAAGGGGGAGAGTGTAAGTAGAAATATGTACAGCACTATGCAAACCATTGTGGTAGTTCCTTAGGAAACTGGGAGGGAGTAGATCCACCTCAAGATACCCAAAGTACTCTCCATCCTACCACAGAAATGTGTGCTCATCCATGTTCACTGTTGCTGTATCCATAATATCCAGAAATTGGAAGCATCCTAGATGTACACAACAGCAGATATAGATATATATAGAGAGAGACATATATATTTATATATACACATATATATGTATATACACACACACATAAATATATGGATAATGAAATTGCGGTGCATTTACACAACAAAATATTATTAAGTTGTTTAAAAATGAAATAATGAAATGGCATATAAATGAATGAACACACTATGAGTAATGCAATCCAAACCCAGAAGTCAAATGCAATATGTATTCTCTTACATAGAGAGTTATCTTTTGAGCCTTTGGTAGGCATGCATAATCCATATAACCATAGATGTTAGCTATAGAGTAAGAGAAGGATCTCTCAAGGAAGAGGAGATAGAATGTACAATTAAGGAATGACACATAGGGAGACTTGTATGGGAGGATTAAATAGAGATGGTGAGGAATGAGAAGGGTAATGGAGGAGATACCAGAAAGGATAGGTAACACCAAGGACCACTTGAGGAAACCTAGTACTGCAGAAACCCCTAAGTATATTCTTATATTATGAAAATCTGAATGGAATCACCGAACAAGGGAGACAATGCCCTCACTTAGACATTCCTCACTACCAAGTGAAACCTGCACACAGTAATGAGTTATATCTAATTGAGGAGTTGGTCACAGGTCTTTCGTGGAAATCCCCAAACAACTCAAGCAATTACCAAGGCTGTTGCTTGCTCTCCATCAGCCATATTTGCTGATGACAGCACCAACATATCTAATTGAATGAAAAAAAAAGTCACGCTGGTGCCTAACTAGAGCCTTGTCTTCTACTGACTAGAATTCATCTGAACTGGAAGAAGCATCTTTACTGTAGTTCATCTCTACTGGAAGATCATCCCCTACTGAAAGATAATGTGAACCTGAGGAGTAAGGTAAACACTAATACTGCCACATTCTACAATGGTTCCCTTCCTGAATGATAAGCTATGGCAATAGTGCCTCAAATGTTGTGGGAGTAACCAGCCACTAATTAATTGGAGTTAAGTCCTACTCTATAAGTTGAACCCCATACTGATGCTGCTTGGATGCCAAGAATCTGAAACTGGACCTAGGAGAGGAAATACTGTTCTGCTAAAAGAACATAGCAATAAAATGCTCCCTAATGACACTCTGCTCTCCCTATAGATCATTGTCTTGTTGATCCTTGATCAGACAAGCTTCTTCCTATAGTAAACAGAAACTAGTACAGACCCCAATAATTGGACCATGTGCAGAAGTGAGAGACCTTGGAACACTCATCCCTTAATGGGATGTCTTCCTCAACTCCCTTCCTTGGGACTTAAGGAATATGAAGAAGAGAGGGTGGGAAAAAGCCCCTGTGGGATAAAAGAAACCAAGGAAACAGTGTCTTCCAGACAGTATACATATGTACTCACAGAGACCATAGCAGCCTGCACAGGGCATGCACATACATGTCCAATCCAGATGGGGTCCCAGCACTGAAAGGAGAAGTGAACACGAGCACACATCAGTCACTTAGAGGCTATCTCAAACTGTCATCTGCTCATAAAAGAAAATTAATTTTTTCCAGTGGTGTTTCATTGGGTGTACAAACAACACGTAAGTATAGGTCCCGTGTCCAGCAATCGTCAACACACAACAAACTTAATGGTTTGGGGAGGATATTTTTGTCTCAGAATTCGTTGTCTGGGCACATTTTTACCTTCCTGGTCTTTTACTTATATTTTATGGTTTCCTATTTTGTGGTTTCAAGCTTTGTGTCTGGATGTCTTTGCGTGTTCGTGTGTGTACCCATGTTTTCCATGATTCCTTTTTGGCTTTTCTGATCCTTTTGTTTTAGTGTAGTTTGTTTTATTTATTTGTGTGTTCTTCTAAAGAGGAAAATGTGTTGCACTGAACAGGAAGTAAGTAAGAAAGATCTAGGAGGAGATGAGGGAAGGAAAATCATGATCAGAATATTTTGTGTGGAAAAGTATTTTTTAAAAGAGGAGAGAATAAAAGAAGCACACCATTTATGTCATCTGTTAGCGTACACCTCAGTTCTTCCACATCCCACTACTAAAAGAAAGGGAAACATGAATCTTTGTTAAGACTTCTAAGTGTCTGGTTCATGACATGGAGTTCTTGAATCAAATCTTTTACCTAAACCCATCAGGCAGAAGTATACCTGTTACTCTCAGTGTTTCTAAATTCGCTTTAGACACACCTAGTACAGTGGCCTAGATTCAGAGAAGAGTTTGTCCTTCTGTAACATGGTTTTATGAAACGGATTTTATTTGTTATACTATTCATTTTTGCTTAACTTTTGACCATTATTTTGGAATGCTTCTTTTCTCAAAATATTTTTCAATAATATTGTTCTTTAATCTTGAATCCCTTACTTACAATCCTCTACATTTCTAACTAAATTACTAAGCTTCTTTCAGACAGGAAAATGAATCCCAGTAGGTACCAGTCAATTGACAAGACCATTCAAGCATTTCTCCATTCTCAATTAGCGTTTACAAAAAGGATGCAACTCATTTTTCATCTGCCATGAACATAGCATCTTAGCAATATTTTCCTTAGGTCAGAGTGTAAACTTACCATAATAGCTGGCCAATTTTTTTGCCAACATTTTTTTTTATAATTAGATCATATGGGATTTGGACCTCCAATTGCTTTAGTACACGTGATGTGAGTAGTGCTATTTGAATAATGACCCAGTGAGGAAAGAAAATAATTGAGAAACTGACCTTGGCATGTTCCAAAAGAAAGCATGGAGGCTTTTGACAGTACAAAATCATCTAATTGCTAGATGGCTGAAATTCACTCAGAGGAAGCTATCATTGTACTGAGGGCTGACTACATCATTCACACTGTTGGATTGTAGTTTGAGGTATACTCCATCTTGGATGATTTATGAAAAGTGTAACAATATTCATTTGGGACAGAAAACATTTTTTGGAAACTATGTTTTCTATGATCGATGATTAAACCTCAAGAAAGCATACAGAAACACCTGGGAAGTAACAATCCCATTCACAGTATAATAGGAGAATGTTTGAGGAGGTTGGGGTTAATGTATCAGTGGCATAGCAATGAATTCAATGCAACTATGAATGAAGTTAGACACATGTAGGTTAACACGTCTTTGGGGAATTTTTGTCACTTGTCTGATAACCTTGCATAAAGTATTATCATTTTTAGGAAACTCCTTTGATTTAAAAATGGGAACAGTAGCATTGGTATTTTACTATAATTAAATGATGAAAGAGTTTTCTTAAAAAAAAAAAAAAAA
>JADRCC010163184.1:0-16570 GCA_019843855.1 Hylomyscus alleni
GTGTCTCTCTCTCTCTCTCTCTCTCTCTCTCTCTCCCTCTCTCTCTCTCTCCGTGTGTGTGTGTGTGTGTGTGCACATGTGTATCTATATATCTTATTTTTAAATTTTTGCTTCAGGCATTGAAAAGCAATGGTAAGAAAATTGTGTTCCCTCATCTCCAGATGCTTACAGTCTCATGAAGAAGAGAAAAATAATAAAAGTATATTGCATGTGCAATGTGTATTATGAAGTCAAACATTTCCCAAAGTATGTAATAAAATGGCATAAGTTTTAGCAAACCACTTACTGAGGTTATATGAAACTAGTCTTTCAATTCCTAAAGGATTAATATCATATTCTACTCCTATCTAAGATTATTCCACCAGAGAAATATGGTGAGTGTAACAGAACAGTTTCTTCAACGAGGTTCCATTAAATATGAAGTCTTTTGTGTGCTATGTGAAGAATCTATCCTAAGTCTCACCACAGAGTAGCATTTTGGTATCACAGCAGACAGCTGTTCTGCTAGAACCGAGAAACCTACCCCAGAGCATGTGTTTGCTCTCTGTACCTATGAGAGATTCCTGCACTTCTCAACCTCTTGCATGCAAATGTGTCACCCTAAGTGACTACTCCAAGAATACACTCTAATAATGTATATATCCAGTTATTACAGATATACTCACTGCTACTTGGTGGCAAGAACAATCCATTGATATTTCGGGGTTTGCTGTGGTAAAAGATACAACTGATCTTCACACAACCCAGAGGTTGGGTTTCCCAGAAGCATGAAATGCTGCAGTTTTGCTAAGAAAAGAGAAGTGGGGAGAAATACATTGAGGTATTCAACAAATTCATGCTGATGCAGTGTGACAAGAACAGCTTCAATTCTGACTTAAGATGGTCCTCTTTCCTACATTTTGCCACCTCTAAGCTTTGCTATAAAATAAAACAATCTTTCTGGCTTTTTTTTCCTACCTGTTTAGGTTGAGCAAAGTGAAAAACACAATGTTTTGAGGGAGGAAGAACGACTTCTTCCCTATTTTGCTGCAAAAGTTTAATTCAACAATGGAGGAAGGAAGGGTTGTTTTTAAAGAAAATGATCGGTCATTTTACCTGCATTTCCATGTGTCTAAATCTGCAAAGTGGGTCTAAACATTTTCTCTCTCTCCATAATGAGCACACAGTGTCACTGCCAAGGGCTTCTTCAGAGTGTCGGAATCGGCACTGGGAACCCTACGAAACAAACAGTGCACAAGGCACAATACATTAATGTTAGTGCTTAATAACAAAATGCTAACCAATTAGGGAATTAGGAGTCTGCAAAATTGGGATCATGAAAACATATAGTCAACACACATCTGTAAAGATCTAACTGCAGCAACTTTGTCTCTCTTCAGTGAGAAAGTGCTAAGGAAAGGTACACAAGGGACTCTCAAAATACTGCCCTTCCCATCCTGTTAGCCCACAGAATTTATGAAGAGCAAAGATGCAAGACTAGAGACTACCGTGATACAATAAGGGAAAGTTTATTTTTCTTTCTGGGGAAAATCTTGTCAACCATCTAAGAAGTACTAACCACATTCTGCATGTGAAAATAGTCTCTACCAAGCACTAGGATGCACAGTCTGTGGAGATGCTGCAAGCTGTGTTGATATTGAGGAAGCGGAACCTCAACTGTGTGATGCTGTGAAATTTGAAGTGACTATATCACACATAAAATACGTGTTTTATGTTCGTGACTTATGAAGACAGTTGACTAAATATATTTACACAGGTATTTTTATGTACCAACCAAAGTGGAGATGGATTGCATCAATAGTCTACTATTACTTAATTTTTGAATTATACATTCTTTTGTGTATAAATCCACAGTTGGAAGAACTGTAAATAGGAGAACTGCAAACAAGTGACATTCCATTCCATTTCTCCCTCTTTGACATATAAGCTATGCCTTCTTTCTGCTTCTTTCTTCACTATCTTCTCCCTTCAAAGATGGAGTTTGTACTCTTAAAGCATAGGATAATTAGCTGTGAGTTTGGATTCAGGCAAACTGGGATTTATCACCATGATTTCACTACTTGTCAACAACCATTCATCTTTTGTTCATTTTTACACTTTAAAAAATAATATACTATCACAGCATCCTGTGATAGCCTGTGAAATGTAAGGTGAAATATTGTCTAAATTCTATCTCATCTCATCTCATCTCATCTCATCTCATCTCATCTCATCTCATCTCATCTCTATCTATCCATCCATCCATCCATCCATCCATCCATCCATCTATCTATCTATCTATCTATCTATCTATCTATCTATCTATCATCCTTAGAGGTTATTGTTTACCTTAACCTTAAATGCTATTGGGGAAAAATCAGAGAGACAAAACTCTGTGCCATTCTGAAACAAAAAGTGTGTCATCTAAGATCTCTTTGGAAAGTTAACATGACAAACTTGGGTTGAATTCTCATGACTAATGAGAGTTGAACTACAGATTTCAAGCAGAGCTGAAGGATACTTAATTGGACAGAGCTTCTAGTGTTCTCTGTATTTTGATTCATTTTGGGTTCATTTGAGACATGAGCAACAAGAGAGTTCCTACATTTATTCAGTTTTTATTAATATTCATTAATCCCAATTTATTCTTCCCACTTTACAAACATTATAATTTGTTTGGTTTATGTTACACTATATTCTTCTTTATATGATATTTAATTACTTTCTATTATTTAGACTTCCGACAGAAAAGAACACAATAATGGTTATTAATTTCAAATAAGAAAACAGATACTACGTAGTATAGTAACCTGAATTCAACTATTGGATTATGTATGACTGAAATCACATTCACAGAAATAATATGCTATAATATAAAAACCATTATATAGTGAACAGAATTAGGAATTTGAAATGAATATATGCAAAAATATTATATGAAAACAAACATGAAATTGACATATATATAATCAACATATCACAGTTTTAAATTAACCCAAATTTCCTCACATAAATTTAGGATATGAAAAATACATAGGCTTTTCCATCAGAGTTAAGGTATCTTTTTTATTGCTGTCTCTCCCTTCATTCAACTAAAAAGCTTAAGCATGTGTACTGTAAGTTGTACAATATTTACCTTTATGCATGTGGAATTAACAAAGAAATAGCAGTCATTCCCAACTTCTGCCATTTTCAATCTCTTGCTGCTAATCCAATGATTGGCTTTTTGTTTTGTTTTGTTTTTTTTTATAAATATGTACAAATTGCAGGAACGCAAATATAAGAACTATCAGTGTGTAAGGGGGGAAAACTTGTTCTTTTCCACAGCCTTTCAGGCTATCAGTAGTATTTCTTTAAAACTGACCTCCTGTTGACAGTATATTACACAATAGATAATTCTTAAATAAATTTAAATTAGAAGATACCTTCTCTAGCTTTGCAGAAATGTTGAAAGTGGTTACTAGTAATCACACAAACTCAAACTTCCAGAATTTTCCTCACTATTACATAATCCATTGTTTGCTCATCATAAATGACCTCACAAGCTACTACTGTAGGCTACTTCACCTAAGTGGATTACTTCCCTTATCCAATCTATATCAAATATATTAAGTATTACTTGTAGATGTTACACTGTGTTTTATCTTCCAGTGTTCTGATTAAGGAAATATAACTTAATTAAAATTGAGTAAGTATCTTATAAGGAAGTTGTTATTTCTATATGTGGTTTGGAAGAAGAACTAAGGTAAATATGCTCTGTATGTATTCATATATATAGTCCAAGAAAATAGATACAATTGATTGATTAATTATGTACCTGGCGCTATAAACTGACTTATGAAATATCACATTCAGATTTTAACACAGTAATATTCATGAAAATAAGTAGGAGTACCTATTCATCAATGGCTTTATTATATTTTCATCCATCCTGAAAAGAGAATTCGTGTCATCCAATAGCAAATTCTGTATTTCCAGAGTGCTCAAAAACTTGTAGAATTTGTTGAAAACCACGGGAAGTCCTCTGATTCCCAGAACGAGACATTTCAACGAGCAGTTTCGAAAATCTTCGTACTAACACCTTTCATACAGGAATCAGAACCAAGTATAAATGACGAATATCCATCATTCGACACCTAGGATTTGGCTGGAGATATCTAAACACACTGGATCAAAGCATGTTTTTAAGTTACTACAAACTTTGGATTGAAATCTCAACGGATCAAGACAGAGACCGATTTCCACCTTAAATAAAATGATAAATTGTCATCATTTTTTTGAATCCATAGTATAAAGTATTAATCTTGGAAATAAAACTAAATTTAGAAAAAGATAGTTTGCGTATAACTAAAAGGATGGAGACAGTGTTAAAAGTAAAGGAGCAGAGAAAGGTTCGGCAAAGCCCTTGAAAATGTTGATAAATACATAGACCTAAGTCTTGCCATTTGGTTTGCCCTTTTTCTCTTTAGCTCTGCAACATCAAAGTGTCCACCTTAACAGGCAAGCTGAAAAAAACACCTCTCTGAAGCATGGCTCACCCCATCTCCTCCAGATGAATTCCCTGATTAGGTATGAGGTTTCACTAGACTGCTTTCCAATCCTATTATCAGACTGAGTTAAGTGGAGTTAAGTGACTTCACACAGGAAAAGATCTGAAAGGTACTTTTACCTCTTGACAGGTGATGACATGGCAAAATCAGTTCCAAAACACAAAAGGGATTAGACAAAATAAATAAATAAATAAATAAATAAATAAATAAATAAATAAATAAAAAAAATCCCCTCATTGTGTCACTTTTGCTAGCCTAGAACGTCCCAAACCCTTCACTCTCCTTTTTAGGTTCCTTCCTTTTTCTATCACTTCTTTTTATTTCCCACTCTCACTTCACTTCCTTCCTGTGACAGATTTCATTTTAGTCTTCTACAGAAAGCTATATGATTCTACTTGAGAAGATTTTTTTTTTTTGACTCCCTGTAATGAAAAGTGATAGGAAATTTGTCTTCGAAAACAGACCCAGAACTCTGTCTTGTGTCTTGGAGTTTCTTCCTGGTGTGTGCTAAATTAATAACACATCAGAGAAGGAAAAAAAAAAAAAGTCTTTTCCAATTTATTATTCTGTAGCACCCCTCTAAGGACAGGGGAGGGGGGTGGGGCTCTACCAGCTGCGTATGGGAATCAGGTGAAGCTAATGGCTGCCATCCATTGGAGGAGAGACACAATTTACATTTATAACCTGATCCTGTGATGTTTTCCTGCTGTGGACTCTTCTGTTCCTGTTGGAAACCTTTCTCCAGGCAGCTAAGAAACCAAAAATATAGCTGTAGGTCCTTCCAGAGAGAGGCTTAGAGCAAGTGGAATGTTTTTGGAAGATTATCTTTTCTAAGAAATGGCAGAATGTTGGATCTAGAATATTCTGTGACAGTTTGGGAAATGACAGTTGGGAGCTTTAAAGGCCATTTAATTGTCTGAAACCCACAAGACGAGCTGTTGCTTAGGATTCTTCTAGAGCCTGAAAGAAGGTACCAACACTTGACTTTAAAATGCTACAAACGTCTCAGGTTTCAATACCACAGAACCAGAAACACACTGGTACTCTCTCCCTACACCAACCCCTTTGTTTTGTAGAAAATTGTATTTTTTTCCTCTCCCTCCCTCCCTCCCTCCCTCCCTTCTGATTCATTAATCACAGAACTGTAAACTTGTTTTTAGGAACATTTTATTCTTTGAGAGTCCCCTGAAATATACATACTTCCAAGTAAGATGAGGTTATTTGATTTTTTTATTTTTTTTTTCGAGAGCAAGGAAATAAAATGCTAGGTAGACACCCACCTGCTGATTAAACATTTATAAAAATATTAATTGGAATTATAAAGCAATAGTGGAAACATAAATTGGCTTCTCCAATTACCTAAGATAGTAAGAACAAAAATATCCCTATGGTCTCAGGTTTTAATGAGATAGGTCTACTACTAGAATATATTTTTTATTCAAGCATCAATTTTATTATTTCCTTCTAAAGTCCTTTTAGACAGTAAGTCAAATGAAGCTGTTTCAAGTCTTTTGTCGGATTCCCAAGAAAAATTTGACAGATTTTTGTTATTTCTATGTTTCTGAACTCGTTTAAATTTTACTCTCCTTGGAAAGGATATCACGAAACAAATTATACACTGTGTGGTGATTAATTCAAACGGAAATCCAGTCTTGTTAATTGTAAGGTTTGTTTGTTTTAATGTTTTTCCTGGGAAGTTAGGTTTTCTGTCTGAACATTAAGAAATGTCAAAGTATTTTTTAAACTTCTCCGAGTTTCCAATCCCTTAAATTTGATAGAAAATAAGCAGGCAAGAAAGTTTCAGTAGAAACGTGCTAAAACGCATCCTAAAGTGATCTATTATAACAATATTAATCCCCGAAAACATTATCGTTGCTAAGTCGTGGCCAAGTACACAACATCGGGTAACGGTTCTTTTTTTTTTTTTTTAATTGGACATCAAAACATAGGGGAAATCACGCACGTGGAGGCGCATGCTCTGTAGCCTCACCGTCGCACTACAACTCCCAGAATGCACCGCGACTAGGCGGTCGCTTCCGGTAGTGAGTTCCCCGCCGGGGTGGACCTTGATGGTGCTGTTTGGATTTTTTGCTGGTGTTTGGATTCTCCTTGCTTGTTGCTGCAGACGTCCTCGCCGGGGCTCAGCGCAGTGGTGACAGGTTGCGCGTGGGTAACATGAACCGACTGGGCTCGGTGCAGCGGAAGATGCCGTGCGTGTTTGTGACGAAGGTGAAAGCTGAGCCTTCAGCCAAGAGGGAGCATCAGGTACCCGGCGGCGTTTGCTGCTGGGCTGCTACCCGGGATCTCTGTGCGTTTTGCCCGGGAGGTTTGGGTGAAGTTTCCATTTTCCCTGACCTCCATTTTCTTGTATCTTTTTAGTTGCAAGGAGTGTGGGAGAGTCCTTTTTAAATTGTACCCTCCCTGATAAGGTGATTCAAATGTGTTCTGGCAGATTTGAAAACCTACCTCGTAATCTTCCCTTGACAGCACTGGAATAATGAGATAGCCTGGCAGTCTTAACCTAGAACTACTGTCACTAGTCTGATGAGAATTGTTTACCTGTTGTGTGCTAGGAACTATGGATAGCCTAACTAGGTCACGCAGCAAATCAGACCTCGTGTAATTTCTTGCTTAATTTGAGTTCTCATCCTAAGGTTTACTAGTCGTGTTGCTACTTGTTTTACACATAGCAAATCCTCAATGAAAGCAAGATAATAATATGTATATATAGCTTATGTCAGCGTTATTCTTTGATATGTAGCAAAGTTTTTTTGTTGTTGTTGTTTTTTGTTTTTTTGGTTTTGTTTTGTTTTTTTCTCGAGACAGTGTTTCTCTGTGTATCCCTGGCTGTCCTGGAACTCACTCTGTAGACCAGGCTGGCCTCGAATTCAGAAAACTGCCTGCCTCTGCCTCCCAAGTGTTGAGATTAATGGCGTGCAGCACCACTGCCTGGCTTGTAGCAAAATTCTTAATCTCTCAACTCAGTATCAGTGTGCATCTGAAATGAGTTCCACTATTCAGCATTACCAATGTACCCTTGGCCCTCTTTCTTTTTTTTTTTTTTAATTAGCATACAAAGAGGTTTCCTTGTGTCATTTTCATAATAATTTGGGTTGTCCCCTTTCCACTTCAACAAACTTCACAAGCTCCCTGCATTTTCCAGCTCGCATCCCGCAACCCCAACCCCCATGCCCATTGCCTCTTCCATTTTGGTGCTCCATTACTATCCCCATCACCTTTAGAACCTGACTGTTAACACACAGATGACCGGTGCAATCTGGGAGACTCCAGGGCTTCTTCCCTGACCTTGTCTGGGTAATTCTAAGCCCCTAGCCCCCACCCCACCCCACCCCCGCATACTTCGCAGCCTCCATTAGAGCACAGGATCAGTTCCCTTTCTAATGGTAAGAACCTGTTCAGGCTGCACCTGAGATTCCTAAAATGCTTCCTCCTGCTAATGAGGCATTTTGGTACCCTAAACCCTCAGCTAATGAATGACCTTTGCCCATTCTACCCTCAGACCTCAAAACACAAATCTTGAATCACCCAAAGTAATCTGCCTCCTGATAGTTGGTCTTGGCGCGGGTATTCACAGTACATATTCACAAGGTTTCCGAACCCCCTTCCACCCCCTACTCGACCTCCGCTTATCATCTCTGTCCCCGTGTGGACCATATTAGCCGATGATCCAAGAGAGTGGGGAGACCCCCCTGTTAGTAACGTAGGATAAACTCCAGTGTCTTGCACATGCTAGGCAAATGCTTCCCCATTGAGCTACAACCCTGTCCTGTAAGATGCTTTTAAAATCTATGACTTGAGCTGGGTAGTGGTGGTACAAGCCTTTAATCCCAGCACTTGGGAGGCAGAGGCAGATGGATTTCTGAGTTGGAGGCCAGCCTGATCTACAGAGTGAGTTCCAGGACAACCAGGGCTACACAGAGAAACCCTGTCTCAACCCCCACCCCGCCCCACCTCCAAAAAAAGAAAAAGAGAAAAAAAAATCTGTGACTTGGTTTTATGCAGGTATGTGTTTATGCAGGTATGTAAGGTCATCACAACTGATCAGAGATGACATGCTAAGAGAAGAGAAATGTGTTTTATCGGGCTGTTGAGATCAGTCATGAAAAGTGTATTCATGAAGCATTTTTACTCTGGCTTTTTAAAGAAATTGTCAATTTTAGGAACTGCTGGGTTTGGGGGGTTTGTTTTGTTTTGAGGGAGGGGAAGGGACATTGAAAGGAAGACTAGAATTATCCCAGAAAGATCTTAATGATCTTTATGAGGAGATCACATCTTGTTCATACTTTATATCTTAACATGTTTCTGTGGTAAACATGTAGATTTCCATTTTGCAAGACAGTCTTAAAAATGTAAAATAGAAGCCCTCTTTTTCTAATTTTCTGAAAATGTGGCCTGAGACAGAGGCCATCTCTCCTAGACTCCCACTACAGCTAAGAACCAAGGGTGATTTGAAAAAATAAATTTTGTAAATATCTCATTATATTAATGACTCTAAGACTTATTCTTGGAATATGGGGAATCATGACTGGTGGATACATGGGTGTCTTAGTCAAGGTTTCTATTCCTGCACAAACATCATGACCAAGAAGCAAGTTGGGGAGGAAAGGGTTTATTCAGCTTACACTTCCACATTGCTATTTATCACAAAGGAAGTCAGGACTGGAACTCAAGCAGGTCAGGAAGCAGGAGCTGATGCAGAGCCCATGGAATAATGATCCTTGCTGGCTGGCTTTCCCTGGCTTGCTCAGCCTGCTCTCTTATAGAACCCAAGACTTCCAGCCCAGGGATGGCACCACCCACAAGGGGCCCTACCCCCTTGATCACTAATTGAGAAAATGCCCCACAGCTGGTTCTCATGGAGGCACTTCCCCAACTGAAGCTCCCTTCTCTGTGATAACTCTAGCCTGTGTCAAGTTGACACACAAAACCAGCCAGTACAACGGGTTGAATTAGAACAGCCTCTGGAATTAAGTAAGCATGAGATCTAATTTTACCTGTACTTTATTCCAAACACACCCAAACACATGTGCTGACTTGCATTCTTCAGATATGAGAATGTCCTGTGGGCCTTTTCTTCCCATCCAACAGATCTGCTCAGATGTTCTTCCACAGAGGACTCCTGTGTCGTTCTCCTATTCCTTCTCCTCTTTGGTACTTCTCAGTGTTGTAGCCCACTAAACACTTCTTTGTCCTTCTCTGTATTCCCAGTGTCAAGAATAGTGTTTATTGCAGCTAATGCCTAGCCATACAAAATGGGATTGTTCATCCTGAACCTGTGCAACACAGAGTGAGGCATGTGTCCTGGCTTCATTGTGGTGGGTGAGAAGCATGTAAATACTCAACAGTCTGTGTAGAAGTCGAATTTGGTGAGCTGGTGTGGTAGAACAGGAGGGGAATCCCAGAACTATAGGCTAAAGCAAAAGGGTCAAGACATCAAGGACAGTCTGGGCTGCAGAGTGACACAGGCCTAAAAAGACAAGAGAAAACAAAAAACAAAAAACAAAACAAAACAAAACCAAAAAAACTAAACAGAACAAAAGAGCAAATCAGGAAATTCATAAAATAAAAAATAAATTACTTCAACTTTTCCTGCAGAATGGAAAGACAATAGACCTTTAGAACTGATGAAAATTGGCACAGTTCAGGTGAGCCTGTGTGTGAGGGCAGAGGCTGTATATCTTACAACCAATTTTTTTTTCTCTCTCTTCTTTTAAGCCATTTAAAGTTTTGGCAACTGAAACTCTAAGTGAAAAGGCATTAGATGCAGATGTGTACAATGCGGTTGCAACAGAAAAAGTGGATGGAACATGCTGCTATGTTACTAACTACAAAGGTAAAATCCAACTGTCATGTTTATTGTACTATTGTATAAATCCTGTACCATCTGAGATCAGTATTGACTCTTAACTCTTGAAAACCGAACTGTTGTAGTGAGTAAAATAAACCGGTGGTTATGTTTCCTTTTCTTGGGGAAAGAAAAGACATGTGACTAACATTAACTTTTGATACCATGAAAGGACAGGTAGCCTGATAAATAGGTGTTACAGGGTCCCTCATTTGCATAATAAGCCTTTCTATATCAGTAATGAGGAAACTGATTCTTAGCCGGGTTCAGTAATGTCTAAGAGTAATGTCAGTTAATGAGTGGCTGCTGCACAGTAATGGAACCTGGCTTTGTCCACCTCGGAAGCTTGTTGTCATTGCAGTGGCCCAGTGCAGTGTCCAGTGCTTTCATTCCCACTGGCCAGGTCTCTGATCAAGGACATACTCTAGACAGAAAATTCACAGTGATGGTATTAGGGAGAGCCATTATTTGTAATTACTAAAGGATGGTGAGATTAATTCTCAGTTCCAAGGACAAAAATAGGTAGATGAGCTAGATATATTCTTTTCCGTCAAGGAATGTTCTGAAATGCGCTTTAAAACTTTTTCCTACTGTGATAACATACACATAAAGATTTGCCATCAGAACTGTACTTTAAAATGATATGCAATACTGGCAATAAGGACATTCACATGGTCATACCATCACCAACTGCTTGCTAGGAATTCCCTCATCCACTTCCCCTCTCCACAGAGTCCATCCCCAGCCTCTTAACCCGAACTACTTTGTCACTTAACTGTAGGTAACGTGTAAATGGCCTCTTTGTGGCTGTCTTACTTTTATCTTAGTACAGTGTTTTACCCTATTGGAATATATCATATGTCAAATCATATGCATTTTTTAAAAAAATTTTTTGAAGTTCCCTTTATGGAAAAACAGAGCATGTAACACACATTGTAAGAAGAGAGAGCTGTATCTTCCTCACGCAAACTGGGTGGGGACGCATCCCAGCAGCAGGCAGTGGTCTGTGTGAGGCAGGTGGGTTGAGGTGGGTCCCCTCTAGATCTTGGGAATATGGACTTAGAAGGAATGTATGCTTGTGTCCTGTGGCACAAGAGACTCCTGAGCACTGGAGAGCCAATTTGTGTGGCACTGTGTCTATGCTGCAAGCATGTGTATACTGCAAGCTGTATGATACAGTCAGTCAGACGGACCAACCTACGTGCGATGGAGGAAAGATGCACCTGTCTTGAGATGACCCCTGGTGCTTCCCTGGGGCAGTCCAAGCCCAAGGCCCTGCTGGCCTTCTTGGCCTTCAGGTAATTCTTTTTCCTCCTGGGAGGAACACACAGAGAGATCTCGGGCTCCTTTGGGCTTCTGAATACAAAGATCTTTTCTCCCTTGTTTAATATATCTATAGTATCTGCCCCTGTGATGGGGATGGAAGCCAGTTCCCCAATGGGGTCTAGGTGAGCCAGCTTCCTTTCCCGGGGAACATCACTCTCTCCTGGACAGGAACATGTATCTTCTTCAATATGCTCTCCTCCCGGCAGGCCCAGAGCATCTTCTCTAGTCCTTGACTCACCAGATCTGCTCTGAACCTGCTGTCCAAAGCTTTCCACCAGCCCTGGTGTTTCCTCCTCTTGTCCTGCTTAGATTGCTTACTACATACATAGCACATTTTGTTCACATCAGTCACTGATGGGCATGTGGATTGCGCTAACCTTTAAGCCATTGTGGAAAATGAAACTAACAGTGCTAGATTAGTCTCCTGAAGTATTGCCTTCTGTTTTTTGGGTATGAACCTACACATAGGATTACTGGATCGTATGTTAATATTAATTGAGAAAATTTGAGTACTCACCATTCATTTTCCATAATGGTCACACTTGCTTCTAGATATTGCAGTTTTTCTATATCCTTGCTAGGACTGTTATTTTTATTATTGGCGATAGTAGCCATACTAAAGATACTGTGTGAAGTGCATTTTTGTATGCTTACCAGTAAAAAGCACAAAAAGGTTTATTCAACCAGAAACTATAGTTTTAATCTAGTTCTTTATATTATGTATATGGCTAACTAGTAATAGTATTGTAATTAACGATTTTTATGAAACTCTGATCTATATATTTGAGTAAGCTCTATCAGGCTCTTATTCACGTGTGATGCGCATGATGGTAGCAATTTACTGTTAGAGCCTTAGTGCTCCAGAATGCTCACAGGACAGAGATGACAGATGAATAAATACATAATAAAATAAAGATATCAGAAGTAAGACTATCGCAGAGCAGAGCAGAGCAGCAGGTCTGGAGATGCCACAGGAAATTTGTATCTTATCCTGCTTTTGTCCTGCAGGACACATTTTTCTCACTGATGGGATCAGGTAACACTTCAGAATCAAGACCTTGAAATAGTCTTAGTTGTGGAATTTTCTGGTTTTGCTTGTTGCATAAAGATCTTCCAGCTAAGCAGTGGCAACAGCAAGCTATGCAGAAGTCTCAGTGAAGCCAGGTGCAATTCAAAAGTCTCACTTTTAGCAATAAGGAATATTGGCACAATGCCCTCAAGCCATTACACCCGGATTACAAAACCAGTGTGTGTAATGACTTGACCTTGGATTAAGCCCACACTGCAGGGTAATGTTCAGGGCATGTGTCAGCACAATCACCTGGCTATGCTTCCTCTCATTTAGAGGGGCCAGGGAGCATTGTGATCAAAGGTCACGCGTTCTTGTCCCCCTCTTTATTTAACAAAGGGAGCACATCCTCTCACACACTGGGGTGATGCCTCTCAGTGCCACAGCAGGCTGTATTTCTTTTGTCTTTCAAGGATGTTGTTTCCCTTTGACTTTTCCTTTTATTTCTACATTTTCAGGTCAGCCATACCTTTGGGCTCGACTAGATAGAAAGCCTAACAAGCAAGCTGACAAAAGATTTAAAAAATTTCTACATTCAAAAGAAAGTGCAAAAGGTTAGTGCGTTTTTCTTTAAACTTTTCAGATTTAAATGGTTGAAACTTATGATTTATGGCTATGGTTCTTCTATGTATATCCATCTTGAATTTCTATCTTTGGGAAAAATAACTTTATCATATATAGTCATTATATATATCATATATATACACTATATATATATATATATATTATATATAAAACAATCACTTTTAGGAATAAAAAAGTTGACAGAGGCAACCTGGTTGACATACGCACACACATGAATATTGAAAAACAATCTATGCTGTTTAAACATACAGTATTATCTGAGATACATTTTCTTTTTATTTGTATGAGAAAAATATTTTTCTAAGTCATAATTATGAAGTTTTTTTTATCATTGCATTGATGAATATATTATACAATTCATTACTTATCTATACTGATCCGTATATATAATTTGTAAAGTGCTAAGTAGTGAGTACATTAAAACTCATAAATCCTCACAGGATATTGGCACTTCAGATGATCGTGTGTATATGTGGTAGTGTATTCAAAGTTGAATGTTTACAGTGTTAGTTCCCTAATTTGGAATGTAGTTACAGGGCAGTGACAATAGAGGGGACTTACCACATCTGAAGAGTGAGATTTGTTACTTTCACTTTGCATCCATCAGCTTTGTATTTCATGTCTTAAAGCAACCGCATGAAATGTAACGATTCCTTTTAGAGTTTCATTGGAACACTGAGGAAGACTTCAAGCCTGTCCCAGAGTGCTGGATACCAGCAAAGGAAATAGAAAAACAGAATGGGAAGCCAGTACCTGATGAAAACGGACACATTCCTGGTATCACGTAATCTCCTTCCAAGTGTGTTTTGTGTTTAAGTATAAGAAAGAAACAAAAAAAGTCCAATCAGGAATTTGTTTTAATCTAGCTCTTCAGTTTATTTATAGTGCAAAATTTCTGAATCAAGTTTATTGAAAAGTCTTAATAGTTTATATTAAAAAAACATGAGAAGATATCTTTTTAGGTTTGAATCTTTCTTAAGGATGAGCATATTTTATCAGATTTTGTTCAGAGTGACTTTATTTGTATTTATGTATTGAGGGAGCTTATTCTAGCAATAAAGTAAAAAACAGTAACAACAAACAGGAAATCAATAAGCTATTCAGCATGATTAGAACAGTGGTCTAATTGCGGAACACCTACTGTATCTACTTGTTGTCTTGGACACTAGAGAGAAACTCAGTTTATTAAATGAAACAAGTTTTGACAATAGTAGGCAGTTAGAAAAGATGCTAAAGCTTTTTTAAAAGAAAGAAAGAAGTTTAATGCTGTCTCAGTATAGTGTTCAGTTGCTTCTGAACCAAGATGAGTTTTTTTGAAGAATATGTTTGTTTAGGATAAACAATGAACACTTTATGATTATAACAAAAATAGTAAAACTGTTAACTTGTTCACTGATGTTCAATGTCTGTATGATAAGAGAATCTAGAAAAGAAGTAATTTTTACAATCAAAAATAAAAAACCTGTACCTTATATTTGTTTTTTTTTTTTTGTTGTTGTTGTTTTTTTGTTTTGTTTTGTTTTTTTCCGAGACAGGGTTTTTCTGTGTAGCCCTGGCTATCCTGGAACTCACTTTGTAGACCAGGCTAGAATCGAACTCAGAAATCCGCCTGCCTTTGCCTCCCAAGTGCTGGATTAAAGGCGTGCGCCACCACCGCCCAGCTAAAATCTGTATCTTTTAAAAGAACCAATGTGATAAGAATAATTTTTTCTTTATCAGGTTGGGTACCAGTAGAAAAGAACAGCAAGCAATATTGCTGGCACTCATCTGTAGTGAATTATGAGTTTGGAATTGCCCTGGTACTAAGGCACCATCCTGATGATCCTGGAGTTTTAGAAATTAGTGCTGTTCCCCTGTCAGAGCTTTTAGAGCAAACTCTGGAGCTGATTGGAACGAATATCAATGGAAACCCATATGGTAAGCAAAGGTGTTTATTATAAAGAGAAGTCCTAAAGTCAAGTTGAGAAGCCTACTGGAGAGCTAACTAACACACTTGTATCCATTTGCTAGGAGCACATGTGTTTCTGCAAATGTTATGTTCATGGGAAAATTTATATATGGCTAATCATTTGGGTTTATTAATACAAAGGTTGATTTTAGCCTATCATCCTTCCGCATGACAGCTTTATCAACTGTGCATGAAAAGGAATCACTGAGATGTAGTTGGGTGAAAATGCACTGTTCCCTGTCAGGTCATTAATAAATATGGACAAGAATACGTATTGGCAATATGCTGTGTTAAGCATCAGAATATGTACCATAATGAATTGAGTCAATCAGTGGCATTCTGGAGTACAGAGTTGAAGGGAGAGTCACAAAATAGCATAAAGACACTAAAGCTGTAATAACAGTTCTTGAGAGATCAAAAGCAGAGTGAAGGTATCTGGAAGTGGCCCAGTCTATAAGCATTTGGATCCCTAACAACCATGTTAAAAAGCTAGGCACAGCAGTACATGCCTGTAGTCCAAGAGCCAGAGAGGTATAAATAGGAGGCTCTCTGGGCCTTGCAGGGTGTGTATGCAGTATAGCCTAATCATTGAGCTTCAGATACAGCAAGACACCCCTTTTCAAAATATATGTAGAAAAAAAGCAACTGAAGATACCCAATATTGACCTACTGTCTCCATGATGCAGGTTGCAAACATGCACATACCTGTACTCCACAAAAACATGTATGCAGACACACATTTAAGTAGGTTTGGGTGATGGGTACTAAGCTTACATACAGAATCAAAGATGACATTAGGTAAACAGGGAATAAATGCAGAGTGTAGCTAATGATATAACAATGACATAGCAAGTTTTTTTTCTGTAAACAATACTTAATAGCCAGTATTTTGAGCTTTATTAGCCATATCTTTGAAATAGACTACTAGTAGTACTTATATGAATCGATAAGGCTGCATTCCAGTGAAGCTTCTTACCAGAGGTGTCTGTCTGGACTTGGTCCACAGGTCAGTGCCCAAAACTCAGTGTAGAGAGTACAAAGTGAGTTTAGAGTTTATGGAAGAAGTACCCCACTTGAGTGAGAAAAAGACTTACTGCATTTGGGATTATTCTCTACAGAAAATCCAGCTTTTTGTTAACATTACTCCTAAATGTTTAGACATTTATATACTTGGCAAGATGCATTTTTCACTGTTTCTGAAAAGAATATGACTGAAAATTTTTTTCTTTTTTTTTTTTTTTTTTTTT
>JADRCC010163185.1:0-19437 GCA_019843855.1 Hylomyscus alleni
TGTGTGTGTGTGTGTGTGTGTGTGTGTGTGTGTGTGTGTGTGTATGGAGGTGAAATACTGAGCATTATACACACTAGGAAGAGTTCTGTCGCTCGGCCGTATTCCTAGACCAAGCTAATGGTTTCAATCATAAGATCCCTACAGATTATGAGCTTGCCATTATTCACAAGCTTTTTCTCTTTTAGTTTGGGTTTAAAAGTTAAAGCAAGAAAACTGAACATGTCTATCTTTAGCTAAATTAACCTTGTATACTAAAAGAAGACAAGTGACATGTAATGCCGAGTTGCGTGCTTCCATCTGGGACCTAGTCCTTGGAGTGAGTGCACACAAATCCATAGTCTGGGCTCTGACAGATAAGGCTGAACAGCCTAAGATAACTGTTAGTATTAAAAGCTGAGTACTGATTTAAAACCCAAATTAGAACTCTGCTGAAAACCTTTAAGATGTACTTGTAAACTCATTCATAAGGAAATTTGAATTTGCTAAGTCTCTCTTAATGTTTATAGGCAAAACCTTAAAAAACACTTAAAA
Organism: Hylomyscus alleni; assembly: GCA_019843855.1. NCBI lineage: Eukaryota > Metazoa > Chordata > Mammalia > Rodentia > Muridae > Hylomyscus > Hylomyscus alleni. The sequence goes on from JADRCC010163185.1 coordinate 532, forward strand.
CACTAAATGCTAAATTAGATAAAAAGTCTAAATATTGATATACATATATGTATACCATACTTAAGACTCTTCTATCAGCAAAAGTAATTTAGGTTTTGAGTACCTAATTTTTCAGTTATGACAAAATTGGTTATAAACCTTAAGACTGTGAACTCAAAGTATGATCTTCAAGGAAGTCACATGATGGTTGAAATCTGAGAACAGAGATTTCCCAAGTATACAAATTATCGAAGTAGATGTATATGTTTAATTCAGTTTAATTATAGAATCAAGACTAAGATTTGGATTAAATGTTTTTCTTTACAAGAATAATATTCTTATTCCATCAAGCTAACCCAGACACAAATTCCTTTCAGCTAGTGACTAAATCTCAGCTGAGAAGTGATCTAAGTCTCAGGCTCGGCTTGAGAAGAAGATAACCCAACACAAGTCTACTGCCACATTTTTGCCCTTATGAAAGGAATTGCTGAGTCAAATTACCAAAGAGAGAGCTGGTTTGCCCAGATATTAACAGGGGCTTATGAGAACTTGAAATAAACCTATGATCTTAACAGACAAAAAACCAAGAGCTAAATGGAAGGGACACAAATTTAGTATTCACAGAAAGACTACATGACAGTTCTAGAAGTAAAATAGAATATAAATATAGTTCAGATAAACTTTGCTAGTACTGGTTATAACATGACAACAGTCTTCAAAATGCTACAACAGTTTAAGAGCATTTCATATCAAGCATATGTAATTATAGTTATAAGAACATGAGTTCTAGAACAGTAAAGGTAATAATTCATTTCAATAGCTTTCTGATGTTCAAACTATGCACTGGTGACATCTATATATTTCTAGCACTGAAAATTTATGTTTTTTCCCTTAGGTCTTCCCTTCCTTCCTTTCTTTACTTTTTTCCTTCCTTCTTTCTTTAAATTCTTTTATCTTTTTTTGTACAGTCCAGACTTTATCCCCTTCTGACTGTTCCAACCCCCACCCCACTGTTAGGCTTTTCTTAGGTTGAGCATTATTTATTTATTTTTTTGCTAGTATAGGGGATTGAATCCAGGTCTTATGACTCCTGGACAAACACTCTATTACTGAGTTATAGCCTCATATCTCAGAGTTTTAGGAGAAAGTTATACTGGCTGTACAGGTTAAAAAAAAACGCAATTAAAATATACAATTAAAATTAAAACCACATTTTAACCAACTTGCATATGACAATACTGAGTAGAAACGCAGTGGGGATTAAAGTCTGTCTCAAATCCCTTCAATCTGAACACTGCTAGATATACAACGATAGAGATACAAAAACTAAACATCACGTCTGATTTCTACATGGACGTGTGGTTTGAAAACAGAAGTAGGGAGGCTGGAGAGATGGCTCAGTGGTTAAGAGCACTGACTGCTCTTCCAAAGGTCCTGAGTTCAAATCCTAGCAACCACATGGTGGCTCACAACCATCCATAATGAGATCAGACGCCCTTTTCTGGTGTGTCTGAAGACAGTTACAGTGTATTTACATATAATAAATAAATCTTTAAAAAAAAAAAGAATCTGAGGTGTGTTCTTTTAAAAAAAAAAGAGAAAACAGAAGTAGCAAGAAAAGATACTATCTGAAGCACAATCTGGGAAACTTGCGCATACACATATATATTAATTAGCATAGATTCAATTACTATTATGTAGATTACACAGTATGCATTGTATCAAAGTTAGCTCTCCTAAGCACCATTATTTTACTATGGAAGCAAGAGATAATGCATTTGTATGTAGGAGATACACACTGACACAGTCAGAATGAGGTATTAATGGTGACTGAAATACATTTTTAAACGTTCTGGAGAAAAACAATGTCTACATATTCAGAAAGGCACAAGTGAGCTCACTAAAGGTAAGTCAGGCTGCAGAGGAGAAACCTCTGAAGAGACTGGAAGGTTAAGAAAAGAAAAGCAAAAAGCTCTTCATCACCGCACCTGAGAAAGAGCAGCAGAGCACTGGGAAAACCCAGCTTTGGGGTATTATGGAGAGGAGATAGAGGAACCAAAGGCAGCGTTTGGGATTCCCTTCAACCCTGCTGTGCTCTGTCTTTCAACCAACTAGTACAACAGTAATTTATCTACCTTTGTTCTGTTTGGTAGGAAAGATAATAATTTGCTCAAAGTGAAAACAACTAACACAGAGAGAGGGCTGGTGTTCTAACATGCTTTTACTGGTCTGACAGAGGCGTGCTAGGCACCTTGTATGAGATGGGGGAAAAAAAATCTAGATTATTGTTTTCCTGTGGCTAGTGGGCCTCCACTGACTTTCCATGATGTACTCTCTGGGGTGAGAAATTATCAGTATAAACTTCTAGTTAAGAGACAAAGAATACAAAACTTAAGTTCCTCAAAATAAAAGCCTAATGAAAATAAAAACTACCACAACCACCAATTTAAATATTATAAAACTTGATTTCCTGCCATACTTTAATTAATAACTAACATTTATTAACTATTCATTATAGTATCAAATTACTATCAATTGTAAAAGGCAAAGAAGACCCTATACCATAGTTCAGAGGAAATTACAAATTAAGAGCAGAAAAATATGGTGTTTTGAAAACAACTATAAACATTGAGAACTATTTTACTTAGTTAGTACAAATGGTACTTAAGTAGAATACACATGTTTAATACAGAATGTTGGCTTACCTTTTTAATAGGTGATGTAGGGGTCCCCTGGTTGGAAGACAGAGTAGGTGTTGTAACAGCTGCAGGGGCTGCTTGAGCGCTGGAAGTGTGAGCATTAGTTACAGAAGCCATGGGTTTTGTCTTATCTATTCAAAACGAAACAAAAAGTTACCAGTTAAGAGTCTACAGGAATTTGACTTCTGTGGCTCTTATTACTTTTTGCAAACAGATCTTTTTTAAAAATTATTTGTTAAAGTATATGTTCACATGTGTAGAGGCCCAGCCTCCTGACAAGTAGACAGCAACAGGTATTAACTTAGCAAACATGAACCAGAGCTTAAACCGGAAGCCTATTCTTACCTTACAGCAAACTACAAGCACAGTACAATTATAATCAATGCACTCTTCCAATCTCACCTGTCTCCGCTTCTGACTCAGAGTCGTCCTCCTCATCCTCCTCACTGGAACAGCTCGACTCATCCTTCTTGCCTTCCTCCTCCTCATCAGCCTTCTCTTGTTCTAGAGACTCGATGCGAGATGCATTTTTCTCTGGCTCAATAATCAATGTTTCCTTGCTGCGATTTCAAACATGAAAGGTTCAAATGCATTACTATTTTCCCTCACACTCACAGTAGTAGTTTCAGGGCCATTGTGTTTTCCATTCATCAACAGTAAGGAAACCTACTAATAATTTACTCACTTTTTAAAGGTCTTCTGTGGTTGATTATTGTCCATATTTGCTGTTGATTCAATAAGTGGAGATTTCTTATCCCGTTTTTCACTATGAAGCTTTATCCACAATTATGTAAAGAAAAAAGAAGGGTAACATGAATTAGCAAAGTGCAAAGTATAAGAACAAAATTTTAAAAAATGGCATTATAAAAAGATCTAAATTTTAGCTGCAAAGGACAAGCTTGAAAAACACTTGGCAATTTGAAAATAACAACACAATCCAGTAATTCTAACCAGTATTAAAAAGGGAAGCTTAACTCCTCCAACTTCAATTCACAAAAAAGTCAGGGCTCACTGTCTACTTACGGTGGGTGCTGATAGGAACTTACATAGAATCTGTTTCCTAGTTATGAAATTCCTTATTTGTTTGGGCCTGTTATTATAAACTCAGAGTTTATGATAACACCTTTAAGCATGTTGTCTTAGGAAATTAGAAAACATGTTTAAATACTCAGTTTTTAAAAAGCAAGACACAGAAATAGGCAACCAACATTTAAGCCCCTTATTTAAACCCCTGTCATTTAAGCCCCTTATTTAAGCCCACTGTCATTTCGTTTGACATTCACTGTCATTTTATAAATAAGGCTTTACTTAGAGTAATAAGTAAGAATCATCACCAGAATACCACAACTGCTTGAAATTCAAAACTATGGAGAATTCATTAATACAAGCATTTTTAGCAGTTAAACATACCAGATTTTGTTTTTTTTGCAACTCTTCTAGATATCCCAAAATGTCTTCATCTGCTACATCAAAGGCTGTTTGGCCCTAGACAGGAAATCAGAAGTATTAACAGTAAAATGTCAACATACCATAAAGTGACAAACAATTCTTACTAATTACACAGATATCCAGGTAAGTGGGTGTACACTCACACATTCATGTCTGTGTAGTTATATATGCATGTGTATGAGCATGCATGAAGAGGTTAAAGGGCCATCTTACATCTGTCCCCAATCTTTGTTTTACAGACAGGGTCTCTCATAGGCCTGGAACTCACCTAATAAGCTAGGCTAGGCCAATGAACCCAAGAGATCCACTTGCCTCTGCTCCCCAGCTCTAGAAATAAAAGCACAGGCTACTGCACCCAGCTTTTATATGAGTTCTGGGAATTGAACTCAGATCATAAGACTTGCAAGGTAAGTACTTCACTGACTAAGGTATCTATCTCTCCAACCTCAAGAATCACGTTTGAGGGAAGTTAAAAATGCTGGACTACACAGAACTGCAAGGAGGCCTGAGAGACTATGTGAGAACAGTAGCACAGAACACCTTCCATATATCTTAGGACCAGAGTGAATCTGCGCTGTTTTCAGAGTACTGACAGCTCCAACTCCATCACCACAATTTAGAAGAAAAATTTCACCACCCTCAAAAGAATAAGCTTATCTTTTATGCTCTTGTTCCATCTTCCCACTTCTCCTAACCCAAGGCAACCACGAACCTACCTTGTATCTATATATCTGCTGATAAAACAATTTACATGAATCAAACTGTACAACACTCTTTCAGATACTCTGTGATAGCCTTCTTTTAATTCACATGCTACAACATTAAGCTATATAATGACATGTCTGACTAATTTACTCCCTTTTACTGGAAAACACAATTCCATGAATGTGCTCATTTTGCTCATCTAAATCATTTGCTTTGGTTTTCTGCCTAATATAAGCACTGCTACAGTTTAAGAGTCGGACTGCTCCTGCAGAGAACCTTAGTTCATTCCTTGCATTCACATGCAGTGACTGCTTATAAATCCAGTTCTAAGGGATCTGCTGCCCACAGCCTACACTCAAGTGCACCTCACTCAACTGCACATACAAATTATAATAATACCAGTAAAGGAAGCTCCACATGAACACTGCTGCTCAGAACTGTTTTGTTTGCTTGCTTGTTGTTTTGTTTGTGGACAATTCTTTTAAAACTTGATTAAAGATGTGTAGATACATGCAGGTGTACATGCATGTGTGTGTGCATATGCAGCAGCCTCAATGCTTAGTTTTAAAATTACTTCAAAGGAACATTTGTCAGTCTATTTTTATTCCCTATGGTAATAAAACTCATCATTTTAAAGTCTGGTAACTCAACCAGGGACAAGCTTTACATCTCTCCTGCCCCATTTCAGCATTAAAAGCTAAGGATTAAATTGAATTTAAGAAAAAAAAAAAACTTGTTATAAAACAACTGATTCAGAGTTTTAATGTAGTATGTTAATTTCAGTTTTGGTATATTGTACTCCTTGTACAATTCTAAAATTTTAGAAACTCTTCTATTTTAACGCAATTTTTATCTAAAATCACATTATTACAGACTCAAGATCATGCTCTTATGTTCAAGTAACTCAATTACTTCTTAAAAATTTACCAATTCTTATGAATAAAATACCATCATGAACTTTTGAATTGCAATTACATTTTTTGCAGTAGTTTAATGAAAAAGGGTTCTTTTAATAACCAAGGAATTTCTCTTTTTAATAGTTAGAAACAGGTTCCCTTACTAACTTTTCTTTTCATTTTCTCCCTTCATTAATGACTCTACTTTGCAAACAGCAGCTCATAGAGAATGAAAACTCAAGTAAAACGTGGGCTATAAACAGAGAAGAATTTCCAATTTAAACTGCACACCTCCACGACATGTAACAATCATATAACCAAGATTTTCATGCAACCTGTAAGTCACTAAGAAGCTTAAGGAGATTTTGAACATTGTAACTATCACCATGTTCCTCTGGCTTTACTACCTGAATACAGGAAAGCAGCTCAGTCAGGGAAAGCAGCTGTAAACAACCAAGGATGCAGTGATGAGATACTGAAAAGTAGGAGCTCTTGTCAAATCAAAGAACAGAACAAGCTGCCTGAAAAATCAGTTCAATATACCGACTAAGTAGTCAAGCCACATATCTATAAGAACACATCTACTCCATCGTCTCTGCATTTTTTTCTCATCTGTTTTAAATGAATTGCTTTTGCAGATCTAATTTCTTTTAATCTTTAGTGGAACTTCTAGTGAAGTCAGCTGGTACAAAAATGATGAGGATTTTCATTGTTCAGATGGGTATATAAGCCTGAGTGTGTACTGATGGAGGATGGGGGGTACAATCTAGGTCTGTACTGCTGGAGCGTGTAAGTTGATTTCATAGCAAGAAAGAATGAGGTCAGGTAGGGCCATGACAGAGAACAAGCACCCCTGCTTATTAGTGGCAGAAACACTTAAACCTGCACGACATCAAGCTAGTAACTTATGTTCTAATCATTGTGCATTAACAGAAATTCCAACAAGAAAAGTATTATCCTTGATATTAAAGAAGAGATAACAGGTACAATCTTATAAAAAGTTATTTTAATAAGACAACAAAGCAAAATAAGAGCTTTTATATTTAAAATCAAAATTAAGAGCTAAAATGATAATTTACAGTTTGCAAACAAGTTAAAAAGTTGAGAAAAAAATTTCTATTTTCCTTTAGAACATCAACTTCCATGTAGGATTTTTATTGATTTTATAGAATTTATACATTTCTATATTAATATTATTTCCACATATCATATTTTCTTTTTTTTAAATCAATGTATATGATTTGAATGTGCATGCATGCTGGCATGTGTAGAGGACCTAACCTATGTTTCTGACTGTTAGTTAATTATGGAAATACTCAGAGTACTTTAAGAACCTTTACTTTGTTTTCCAATGTTTGGTTAAAAGAGTACTAACAAAAGGGACCTGTCGAGATGACTCAGAGGTTAAGACCACTGACTGCTCTAACAAGGGAAACAAGCTCCAATTCCAGAATCCTCATGGTGACTCAACTATCTACAGCTCCAGTTCCAGAAGATCCAACTACTACTTCTGGCTTCTTTGGACTCTGTTCATACATGTGTACAGACAAACATGCAGCAAAACACCCATGTATATAAAATAAAGGTAATTCTTTAAAAAGCACTAACTAAAGAGTGAAATAACATGATAAGTTCATATAATAGGTTTACACAATTGGCACAAAATGAGTTATTCTAATTAAACATAAGATATGCCAAGTATAGGGGTTCACCTCTATAACCCTGGCACTAGAAAGTCTATGGTAGAAGAGAGGTCAGCGTGGACACATAGTGAGTGGAAGATAGTCTTGAGATATTATACAAAGCACTTTCTCAAAAAGAAAAAGGTTCTGGGATTGGTGTCATATGCCTTTAATCCCAGGATTTGGGAAGCAGAGCCAGGCAGATCTCCATGAGTTCAAGGCCAGCCTGGTCTACACAGTGAATTCCAGGACAGCCAGGCCTATGTAGAAACCCTGTTTAAAGCGGAGAAGGGGAATGGGAACAGATACACCATGACATACTATTTTTAAGACAGTAGACAGAGATCATGTGATTCATAATCTTTTACATGTTGGTGTTAGAGTTTTGTGTCTAGTATTTAAAGTATGTTTTAAAGGCCTACCACTTTGTTGACCGTCTCCATATCACATAGATTGTCCACTAAAATCCGACATGCTTCTTCTTTACCCCAATGAGCTGCAGCATGCAGAGGTGTCCAGCCATCATAATCTTTAATATTAACATCATAGCCTGCCTGTATTAAAAGTCTAAAGAAATTACAGTGAATTAGATAATCATTAAAATCTAGAAATGAACAAACATCAGTAGCTTTCTACCATGCAATTTAACTACAATTTGCAGTTTAATTCTTTTGAGACTTCCAATTCCTCCTCCACTTAATGAATTAACTCGGGCAAGTAGCAAGGAATCTACAGAAGACACTCTTGAGTCACTGCCACAAAAAGGAGGTTTTTAATTCATTTCTAATGATCCTAACTTATAGTTTGATATGACTCTGATTAATTTTTGTTAGTATCACTTGCAAGTTAAAACTGACATGGAAAAGCCCAGTTTTAAGATTAAGCACAATGGATCAATGTATAAATAAATAAATAAATAAATAAATAAATAAATAAATAAAAAAAAAAAGCTTATTTACTGCAAGAGCTATCTTTAGGTGTCCAGATGATATATCATCTCAGGCCAAATGTGGCCTAAAAATGTACCAGAGTCTGAGAAGCTTATTTTGCAATACTTGGTTACTTTGTACTTGAAGAAATGGTTTATGGAAGCTTTGTGAACCTTTATGATCCGCTACAAAAAATTTCAAAAGAAATTGATAATCTGACAGTTAGAAACAAACAAAGCAAGACATATATTTCAAGGGCATCGAGTCATATATTTTGCATCAGTAGAAAGCAGATATTCAAATCACCAACAAGCTATAAAATAGGAATAAATTTTAATATAATGCAAAGTTACATAAATTAGCATGCCCTTCTAACTGCATACTGACACCAACCTTTGTTTTACTTAAAGATTATATTCTCATAATAAACCTATAAGTTGCACATAGCACAGCCCACACACAGGCAAACGATGCTTTACATCAGAAATCTGGAACACTTTTACCTGACTTGTCCACGATGGTGAGCTTGAGAAGGTCTTCTTACCTATAGGAGGTGGTAGTGACAGCTAATATACAGTCACCTCTATTTGCTTACTGTTAAGAAGTAATGGTTGTGTGTGTATGTTTGTATGTGTAATCACTGCACTTATGTGGCTAAGGCAGGATGACTACTGCCAGACTGGATTACAGAGTCAGACTGGGTAAAACAAGCCAAACATAAGAAATAGAAATCAGCCTATTTTAATAATATCTAGCTATAGCAGCTATTTATAAACCTAGCCTAGTAACAGAGCCATCCTAAAAACTTGCTTTAAAAAAAATATTCTCTAGCTCAACCATAGTACTACTGAATCAGTATGTTCAGGTTCTGTCTATCTAAATATATTTGGTTGATTTTTTTTGTTTTTTGTTTTTTTGTTTTGGTTTTTCAAGACAAGGTTTCTCTGTGTAGCCCTGGCTGTCCAGGCTGGCCTCGAACTCAGAAATTTGCCTGCCTCTGCCTCCCAAGTGCCGGGATTAAACACTGCCCGGCTATATTTGGTTGGTTTTGACTGTCTTTCTATATGTGACACGCCAATGGTGAACCTGTCTTAGGTTCTGTAGTAGAGGGAATGCAGGTATGTACCACTATGCCAGCTATCTATATTCATCCATCCCTACTTTTATATACAGGATATTTATACAAAAATAATCTTTATAATAATCCCATATGCTGCTTATAATATTGCCTGGTACTTGTCTATAGACTAGTATAGACAATGATCTAAAGAACAGGCTAACAAATACAAACCCAGAGATTTATGTTAAAGCAGATCTCCACTATGCATGATCTCCAATATGCATGATCCAAGATTTTATTAATAAAGAGGAAATAACTCTAGACAATTAGATAATAAAAACATATCCTTATTAGGGAATATGAGCTCTAATAATATTAATCTCCTGAGCAACACATACTTGGGAGGGAATGTAGAGGGAAGACTTAAGCAGGAGTATACATCATCTTCAACAAACACATTCTTTAAATGTTCTATGAAGACACTTAAGAAAAAAAGAAGGAAAACAAATCCAAATGAAAGAAAGAAGAAAGAAAGGACAAGAAGAGCACCTCCACTCAAGGAGTGTCTGTGATGGAGAGAGTGAGAAGCAGCAGCCCTACAGGCAGGTCTATGGAGTTACAACGCTGTAGAGAAGGAAAAGGCACCAAGAGCAAACTGAAATGGAACAGAGTGGAGGAGACAGGGAGGAAAAGCACAAGACTTCACTTTACTCATTTTATTTGTTTAGGTACCAAACACACACAACACAAACACATTATTGATACACAAAGAATATAAAAGGAAGATATTTTCCCATGATGAACATCAATAATTAGTTTTACTTTACTAAGTCAATGATACTATAGATTTTGATAATTCCATGAGGAGACATTTCAGTACAAATCTAATTTTTAAAAATAATACTTATTCTTCACTTGATTGTTAACATTTCATAATAATCCTAGCACTCTTTCTAAAATATAAAAGAAAATTTCTCACTTATGGTTTAATTGCTACAGAGTCTTCCAAGGAAACTGTGCACCATGATTTATTAAGCCATTCTCTTCTTTTTTGTTTTTTTAAGATTTTATTTATTAGTATACATACATACACTGTAGCTGTCTTCAGACATACCAGAAGAGGGCGTCAGATCTCATTACAGGTGGTTGTGAGCCACCATGTGGTTTCTGGGATCCGAACTCAGGACCTTTGGAAGAGCAGTCAGTGCTCTTAACCACTGAGCCATCTCGCCAGCCCCAGCCATTCTCCTCTTATTACAAATTATGTTGCCAGCACATACCTTTCTTCTTATGTGTGTAAGAATATCTGTTATTTGCTTGGTAACTCACTATAGTCATATTACTTATTAATGGAGTTGGAAAACATAAAAAAGTTTTAGACTAGAAAGAAATAGGTGGGGATAAGAACACTTAACTAAAGCACCTTTCCACTTAGACCTGCATTACTGAAGGTGAGATTAAAATTGCCAAGAAATCTGGGAAGGGTTCCTTTATTATTCCTATTGAGAGGAAGGCTCATATAGGCACATGCGCACACATATACACTAACATAAAGGAACTCTGTTGCAAAGAATTTAGCTGATCACCTTATAGTCTTACATAGTCACAGATGTTTATGGATTAAAATTTAATATCATAGTATTAGCAATCTAAATTCTAATGTTTTTATAATAAAAAGCAAACTATTTATATATTGTTTTTATTCTCAATATCTAGCCACTATGAGAACTGCCAGTGACTCTAATAGTTATCAGTTTGACAGGTAACATATAATGGTTTGTTGACACTTAAATCCATTTTATGAGAAAACTGTAACTGAAACATAGAAACCAAGAGAACAGAAATATTCAAAATTTGAGAAAGAACTTTAGAAACCAAATCAGTTCTATTCAAGATCATCTTTGCTTTTCTCCTGAGAACAGACATTTATATAGTCTGCTTCCAAATAGTACCTGCACATATCTTAAGAAAAGGAGTAACAAAATTAAGAAAAATGAAGTACAGAAACTCTGTAAAAAGTAATACCTACTTTAAAACTTCTGTATACCCTTTGGCCGCTGCCACATGGAGTGCTGTGCCCCCGGATTTTGCATGCCTGACGTCACTGATGTGACCGCTGTTTAACCACTGCCTTGCATCTCTGAGCATTATGCGTTCCTCTTCTTTTCGAGCTGCTTCAATATCAACACCTTTTGGGGAAAAAGCCATATAGACATTATTTTCATTTTCCTTACTGGAGAATATTCTTCTCATTTCTACACAGTGAAATAAGATTACCAAAAAATTAATGTTTAAATAAAAACTATCAAGCCATGGTTTTGAAAAAATTGTTGATGACTTGTTTAATAAAGAGATGTGAAATACAATAGGTATTTCATTAGCCTTCTCAGTCAATTATTTAGCTTTTGACCCACAATATTTTGGTTATGGTTTTTCTCTGAGACAGGGTCTCACTGTGTAGCCCCTGGCAGTCTGTACCTAGCTTTGTAAAGCACACTGGCCTTGAACTCACAGAGTTATCTTAAATGGTAGGATTAAATGCAAGTGATACCAGATCAAGTTTGGTTATGCCTTCAGATTACTCTAAGCACTTATCAAGGTACAGCATCCTTTGGTCTAAATAAAAGGTTTTTGAACAATTATATATGAATAATTCTCAAACATGTATACTTTATCAAATCATATATATGACTGCAAATGTATTAGGCCCTAAACTGCTTTTTCTCTCTCTCTAGACAACCTTTTCTTTTTTAGTATGGCATTTTCGTCATACAATCAGTACTGTCTAAGTCACAAAGAAATTCTTTCATTTCAAAGTATTATAAGTACTGTCCTTGGCTAAGGTGATAAAAGCAAGAAAAATACAAAAATAAATAGAATTTTCTCTTTACAATTTTCAAAGAGCTCTATACTTTGAGGGGAAAATTAAATTATTAAACATAATGGTAAAACTCCTAAATGATCTTATGCTTTCTTACAGTTTTAATTAATGGTTATTTAATATTAAAGACTGAGTTTATAAAAAGTAGATATATATTCTCTTATTTGGAATCTCTACCATCTGGCAGGATAGAAGAAATAAGCTTAAGCTTGGTAAGCTTAGATAAGCTTAAACAAGCTTGGTAAGAAAATAGTTTCTGAGTGAGTGAATAAATAAATGAGTAAAACATAACAAGTCTTTTATCCCTTAGTCAATATCTTTCTCACAATCCTTATAAACCCAACTGTATGGTTTTGATCTTTCCATCCCCATCTACCCACCAACCACCCTCCTTTCCAATCAGATATGTACTAAGTATCTGGTGCTTTATGAGAAATGGAGGCTGCCTTTCTAAGGCAGAAAATGTTACGTGTGTGAAGAAAACTAAAACAGAGTAAAGGTGACTGAGATTAATGAGGAGGAGCTATTTTATTAGCTGATAACGAATAGTCTCTAATAAGTGGCATTAAAGCAAGAAATAAATCAAGTGATGCCACACCACTGTTTGGAAAAAAGGGAAGAAAGTACTGTAGGCTCTGGAGTGGCAATCTACACAGGATGCTCTGTTCAGAAGGAAGCCAGACTTTCTATAATGACGACAGTGAGCTGCATGACCCAGTCTTTATTAATTTAGAAGTGTCACTTAAGCTGAACCCTGAAGGTATAAAATGGCTAGAGGCTACTACTGTAACTCAACCAGGAAAGAGGGGCTATTTAACTAGAGGAGAAGGAGGGAAGGTAGTGAAGGCATAGCAACAGAATCTGCTGTTAGTCTGAACATAGATTTGAATTTGGTTACGGAAGAAAAAGATGTCACACATACACAAAATAATAAGATACATTTTAAAAAGAAATTATTTTATTGGTGCTAGGGCCAAATAAAATAGTGTAGGTTTTACTTTTAAACCTAGTGATAGGTTAGTGTCATGGCCTTGGGGGAGGTTGACTTTTAAAGACCCAGTTCTATTCATAGGCCTATTTTTTTTTAGTCATTTTGTAAGTTAATTTTATACGCACAAGTGTCCTTCCGAATACAAACCCAGAGATACAGAAAAACATGAAAAGAAATAATGTAGTGGAACACTGTGCCATCCATGTGCATCTCAAACTCAGTGAGGAAAGCAGGACAATTGCCCGGAACTAACTTGCTGCTTGCTGCTTGTCTTACATTTCCAGAGTATCACTGTTTATCCAGCACCTTGGCAGTCACTGTCCATTCAATTAGTTAACAGACTGTCTTCTTAAGCTCCTATCACTAGCTACCTTTACACTGTACTTTGATCATTAACTCATTCCTTCCTTCTGGTTCAACACCCCACTACTGCCAAACTGAAATAGCCCAAATCTGATGATTTTCCCTTAAACTTTGTCAGTGTGTGACTATCTCCTATGAGACAAAGGTGAATGTCTTTTAGGTAGCAGACAAAGGCCTTAGGTCTAGACTTGCATTTTTACTTCATCTCTAGTCTCCCTCCCTCCTCTACCTTAGTTGTCGTGAACAATCTGGCTTCCATCCAGGTTCCCAGGTGTACCATGCCCTGTCTCAGCGATTACCTCCTATTCAAATCAGATCCTTATTTCGCTTGCCTAGGAAACTTCCCAGGATACACCTCTTTTTAGAATCTCTTCTGCTTTTACCAAGTTAAAGCATTCAGACTCATTTCAGTGTTCATCTAGCTTTATGGCTGTCTTTACAAAGCGATCACTCCCTTGTTCTACAGCAGTTTCCTCGGAACTGGGAATCCAGGAGGCTCAGGAGGTAAACAAAGAGTCACCAGCAGAAACTTGCATGATTCTCAAGGTAAATGTCCAGCTTTACCGGGGCAAACAGCTGCTGAGGGAAGAGACTGAACAGCTGTGAGAGGGAAGTCTGGGGCCAATGAAAACACCTGTAAACCACGCACACTGCCCCACAAGTTCATCTTTCTTAATTGTCACCCTGTTAGGATGGGATTCTCAGTGACAGCACCCTTGAGTCATTCCTGCTCTTGTTAGCAACCCCTCACCCATACTCCTGTTAGCAAGGCCAATAAAAGCTCACTGGCTCACCTAGCTGGTCACTGGTGCAGTTCTTACTTTGCTCTGTCAGGGGCTTCCTTTCTGCAGTGAGTAGACACGTATGTGTTGCATCTCCCTGTGAATAAATTTTTCACTCAACATCCCTTCTGCCTCCAAATCTTGCCAAAACAATCCAAGTTTAAGGTATGCCGTGAAGGGAACCTTATGCAAAAATCTGCTTAAGGAAATGCAGAAAAGAAAAACCCTTCCTATGTTTTTATGTGTGTGGGTGTTTTGCCTGCTCAATTGCATATGTAGTACCTGTGTGATAGGTGGCCATGGAGGTCAGAAGAGAGTGTTGGAGACTAAGAACTGGAGTTACAGATAGTTGTGAGCCACCATGTGGATATTGGGAACTGTACACAGGACCTCCAGAAGAATATCCAGTGTTCTTAACCACTGAGCAATCTGTCTAGATCTCTCTTCCTTTATTCTTAAAAAATATTTTAAATGTAATTTATATTTAGTTCACCAACATTTAAAACAAAACACAACTATCAATACGTCATGCAACTTATGTTAGGAGACTTGTTCTCACATTTCAGAGCCTTGACAAGCTCACTATTGATGCTGAGAAAGCAATAATTTCTTTGGCTATCAGTTAGAAAGGGTAAGGACTAGAAATGGACCCAGATTGAATGGGGATTCACTAGCTGTATGGGAAAGCAATGCATGCTAGGCTTCAGATTCATGACATGAAGTAACAACATATCTACCTCACAGGGTTATTCTGAGAACTCCACACCAAGTTTTAGATGAGGAATAAACATAAAGGTGCTGGCAGTTAGCGGCAGTTCTGAAACTCTGATTCTGCTTCTCTTTTATAGCCTTGTCAGCTAAGAGAAACAAAATCTTATCTATGTAACTGGTCCTTCTCTCATCTGTCCAAGTAGAAGATAAGACTAGTAGGATATATTAAAGTGATTAGACTAACAGCTGTCATGGCAAGTTAAAGGTAGTGAAGTTACACAAAAATGCAGTCAAGTCTCTCATGCAAAATAAGATAGCTAACATTAAAAAACTGATCATTGCTCTGTGGTGGTGCAGCACATATTTAATCCCAGTACTTGGCAGGTACTCTAAGTTCGAGGACAGCCTATGGACTAGTAGGATATATTAAAGTGATTAGACTAACAGCTGTCATGGTAAGTTAAAGGTAGTGAAGTTACACAAAATGCACTCAAGTCTCTCAAGCAAAATAAGATAGCTAACATTAAAAAAACTGATCATTGCTCTGTGGTGGTGGTATGCTTATTTAATCCCAGTACTTGGTAGGTACTCTGGGTTCGAGGACAGCCTACTCTACAGAGGAAATTCCAAGATAGCCAGGACTACACAGACTACACAGAGAAATCCTTTTTGAAACAAACCAGATCTAACCAACCAACCAATCAACCAACCAACCAACCAACCAACCAACCAACCAACCAACCAACCGACCAAACAACCAACTGACCAATCAGTCAACAAAACAAACCAACCAACCTGATCTGTAACCTTCACTGAAAAAAGAATAAAATCACACGAAATATGAAGCAGAAGTTCTTTTAGCCAGTGTTCAATCATTACTGGTTTTGCAGACAATTTACTTGAGCATAAATATTTACTATCCAAATATAGTAGATTAAGATAGCACAAGACCTACAATCTGGAGGCTGAGACAGGAGCATATAATATAAGAATGTAAAGCCAGACTGGGCTACATATCAAGTGAGATACAAGCCAGCATGAGCTATATATTACAAGATCCCCTCTTATAACAATAAGAAGTCAAAGAACTATCTAAAAACTTAGAGTAGGGCTGGGGAGAGGGTCAGCTGTTAAAGTGGTACTTGGCAATCCTGGGCTGGGAAGACAGAGACAAATGAGTGCCTCATTCTTCACAGCCTAGCTAGCTAACCTTTTTGGCCAGTTCAGGCCAACTAAAGGCCCTGCCTTAAAGATGATTGACAGTACCAGGAGATGGGGCAGTGAATGGGATGTAAAGTGAGTAAGTAAAAAGAATAAAATTAAATTAAAAGAAAGAAATGATTGACAGTTTCTTTCTTTTGTGAAGATACGCACTTACCCCACACACATTTAATATTTTTAAGTTCTGTGTGTAAGAATTCTGATACCAAGGTAATTTGAGCAAGTATGGTGGTATACATTTAAATGTCATTGCTTAAGAGTCTGAGGGAGAAGAATGCTGAACTTGACATCAGTTTGAGATATAGGACAAGAAACTAGAAGCAGGAAGAGATAATTCAAGAAAGTTTATCTGATAGAGGTATGTTTAAGGTGTTTTATTAGACATTATTAAAATCTAAGATTCCACTATAATTTTGTTTCTTTAGAATTGTTATTTTATAAAAATATAATATTACCATTGAAAGAATAAAATGAGCAACAAAAACTACTTTCCAGGACATATTCTAAATAAAACACAGTATGTCACAATGGCAGAATGTAAACTGAATGTATCTTTTAAAAATATTTATTTTATTTTGATGTATCTATCTGTGTGTGTGTGTGTGTGTGTGTGTGTGTGTGTGTGTATGAATGCATGCACATACACCCATGGAGGCAGCTGCAGTTATAGGTAGTTCAGAGATGTCTGATGTGGGTCCTAGGAAAAGACTCTGGTCCTCTGGATGAGGACCTTAACCTGCTGAACCATCTCAAATTCAATGTATCTTGTCTCAGTTTGGAGCAGAACTATAGTATTATCAGTTCTACTTCACCTTGGTCAGCAACTAAGCTTCAATTCTTCATCTGTAAAGTGGAGTTAGCAGGAACATAAACACCACAGAGCAGCTGAGGATGAAATAAAAGCATGTGCATAAAGTGCTGCCACAACTCTTGCACCAGCAGGTGTTTCATGGCTTTGTACAACCACTTTTCTTTTCCTTTCCTCTGTCACCTCAAGACTTGTTCCCAGAATTCCCCATACATCTTCCTGCTCTAGAGCCATCCTGACATCTCTCTCAGTACCATCAGAGCACCATACACTGTCACCTATATGTCCTGGAGCATACTATGAACCCAGTGAATGCTGAAGCAAACTGATAATAGTCCCAGCATCAGTTTCCACTGCCGAGGCCACTTGTGCCTGTACCAGTTGTCCATAATAATTGCTAACTAATGTTAAACAGACACTAGCACAAAAAGACTTACTTTATTTAAACAGTTATCACTGGCAGAAAATTAACAGTTTTCCATCTGAAATCTTCTCTTGGTAAAATGGACAGTTAAGTTATTTTTGCTTGGCTGCATATAGTAGCACACACATGTAATCCCAGCACTCAGGAGTCAGAGGAAGGGTTATGAGCTGAGGTCACTTGGGCTACACAATGAGGCATTCTCTCAAAAAAGGCAAAACCAAGCCAGAAAGGTTATTTATTAGGCATCTCTTCTTTCAGATTCCTAGCTCTAGAAAAATCTCATGAGATGGAAATACTCATCCAGAGCACAGACACCTACAGCCTTTCTGTGTGCTCCAGTTTATAACCATTTTTCTTTCTTTTCTTTTTCTTTTTTTTCTTTTGGTTTTTCGAGACAGGGTTTCTCTGTGTAGTCCTGACTGTCCTGGAACTCACTCTGTAGACCAGGTTGGCCTCGAACTCAGAAATCCACCTGCCTCTGCCCCCCAAGTGCTGTGAGTAAAGGTAAAGGCATGTGCCACCACTGCCCGGCTATAACCAGTTTTCTAATGCATGTTATTTCTTCTGGGCCCTGATTTTACTCCAGGCCTTTAAATTATTTCCTTAGACACAGAATAAGCCAACACGCTCTTCAACAGATGAACAGAAAATGAAAATGTGGTATATACATAAAACAGGGTTTTAATTAGTTCTACTGAGGAGTAAAAATAAGAAAATTACAGGAAAATAGGTAGATCTGGAAATTATATTAAGCTTTGAGATATCTTAGATTCAAAACGGCAAATACTACATGGTGTCTCTCATTCGTGGATCCTAGCCTAATTTTTACATATGGACAACGTAATATGTACAGGTATGGGTCATGACATCCTAAGAGGGAGAAAGGCATTTAAGAGAAGGAGTGTGGGGAAGATAATTGAATAAATGATGAAATGGTGGAAAGTGCAGGAGATGTAGGTATGAGGGACTCAAGACAACTTATGTGGAAATGCTTATATAAGGAAACCACTGCTTTGTATTTTACTTCAAATATACTCCTCAGTTTTAATGACTGTCCCTTATTTTCAATAAACCAGTAGTCACACAATTTCTTATTCTGAAATTCCATTTTCAGAGACTT
Organism: Hylomyscus alleni; assembly: GCA_019843855.1. Lineage (NCBI taxonomy): Eukaryota > Metazoa > Chordata > Mammalia > Rodentia > Muridae > Hylomyscus > Hylomyscus alleni. Next base: position 19,232 of record JADRCC010163185.1, read on the forward strand.
ACTTAGTTTCTATTCCTTTATAATCTTTATCTTCTACTTCCTGATGAACCATACTTCAGCATAAGCCAACTCTTAAACAACATCCCATATATTTTCTCAATTATTTAACTTTAGTATAACAGTTTTGAGAAAACCTGTATAATCATTGTCTAAATGTGGAAACCATACAAAGTAATTTTATAAGTACATATTTTAAATTTAAAAAA
>JADRCC010163186.1:0-16183 GCA_019843855.1 Hylomyscus alleni
ACACACACACACACACACACACACACACACACACACACACACACCTTCCTTTCTCCCTTTTTCCTCTATCCTGTTTCTGAACATGACATTTTCTTAACCCCCATGGAATTCAAAATTATGTTTGTCGGACGGCTCCTTTCTAAGTTATGTGTCATTCATTGCCATTTCTCACAATGAAATCATCAATCAGATCCTTTGCCAATGATATAAGTGTCATCTCAAACTTTGTAACCGAGGTCTTTCTTAAAGGATTTTCTGAGCAGCTGAGATATGACAAATGCTCAATTCTGCTATCACTATTTCCTGACTTTGAAGCAGATACAAATGTAGTTCATTACAGATACCCATCTAGACAGTGCACACATATTATTATCAGTTTCTACTACACAATCTAGCCAAAGATGTAGCCTGCTTTATAGATTATAAAAATATAGTGGTATAGAAAACTATATTAGAGTAGGTAGAACAGGACAAACCTGAGGCTGCCTCATGTTTGTTTACTAACACAGACAGAGGATATGCACAATTCTGTTTGTGAGGCTGAAAGCACATACCCATGTCAATCACAAGCACGGACATGATCTATACCCTTCAGGGTACACTCATTCAATTGAGCATGTGTCATTTACCTTTTACTGAATTGCAAGAGGAAATGACTCAGAGAAGCAGCTTTTGGCCCTGGAATAGCTTGGCATAATGAGAAAAGGTTTAAAGTAAAGTAGAAGATATTTTTTTCTGTTTCATGTATGACTCTAGAAATATAAATGTAGTTTTTCTCAAAAATATAGAAAACCTTAGTGGTAAAAGTCATTTAGCTTAGTACATGCTTAGATTGTGGCTTGTTTTATTATACAACTTTATTGTTTGTAGAGGGGCCTATGCACATGTGTAAGTTCTGCCACAGTAGGTCTTTTGACTTTAGAAGCCAACAAAGGATTGAAGAAGGGCTGCTCAAAATTTTTCTTCCACCATCTGGGTCTAGGGAATATAATTCAGGTCATCAGGCAAGGCAGCAGGTGAATTTACCAACTGAGCCATGCTGCCACCTTCAAAAAAATACTTAAACATTTTAGTATTTCTTTCTTTTAAAAAAAAATCAATAAAATATATTTGAATGTGATCTTTCTTTTTAATATTTCTACTTTATGAATGTCTACTTAGTTGGAGATTAAATATCAGTTAGCCAACTTGATTTTAAACCAGCTATGAAAATATTCCTTTTGTGTTCAGGAAGAATGATTCAAATGTAAACTTTTCTAGAAGTTTCCTGGTAGCCACAATCAATGTAGAATATGCAGATATTAAAAATAGTACCTTCTCTTATAAACACTTAAAGGAGTTTAATATTTGTAAGGTTAGAAGGCTCATAATTTAAATAGATTAATTCTATGAGGAAAACTGAATCCCTGCATTAATCTTTAAGCACAGTCCTCTCTATAAATTTGAGTTAGAGTGTTATAATAATTTCATAATCAATGAACTTCAATACATAGCTTGAAGGAAAAAGTCTGAATTCTAACTGTGTTTCAGTTGTCTTTAACTCTCAAATATTTAGGACACATAAATTACCCTAAAATGAGTATCATGAATTTTGCTATGCTTATACAGTCATGCTGTTTCTTGCTATTCCAATTAATTATGTCCCTTTGAAGTCCTGTAGTCCATGCTGTGGTACAAGTGTCCCATATGCTCAAGTTAATTTTGATTTTAAGGAAAACATGGCAAATCTTGAAAAAAAAAATTAGTTCTATTAATACATATGCCATATTAATTTTAGAATTTACATATATTACTATGCATAAGACATGTTTTTATCTTTAAATATAAAGGCATATAGCTTAAAATATTAATATATTTATCATCAAATGCTCTGTATTTATAAAATTAATTTATACTTCAATTTTCAATTGTTTCTGTAGAGGAGGAACAATAAAAACTGAATTCACTTGCAAACGGAAATCTAAGGCTAGGTGGCAGAGGTGTGGGAAACAAGTTGGTAACAATGCTAGAGAACTGTGGCATGGTTAGGTATCAACAGCTAAGGACTTTTGCTCCTTTCAGGGGAAATACAGTAATTAGTTTTACTCTAAACATGAAAAACTCAACAGCAACCTATGATATTGTGTTGGTGTCAAATTGTTACATAAACTGTTAAGTTATGCAAGGAGAGGTTGCACATGACTGCATCCCCAGAAATAAGAGACAAAAGTCAAAGAGATAACAGTGTAATCAAGGATATACTCACTTTGAGATTTTGCTTCAAAACAAAATAAAATAAAAAAAAATAAAAATATAAATATAAATATAATATAAATATAATATAAATATAAATATAAATATAAAAATAAAATAAAATAAAATAAAATATTGGAAGTCTAGGACCAAATAAAATGATGTCAACATCAAATAAAATTGTAACTCTTTTCTGACATTTCCATGCTGTGCATGTTCTATCCAGTTAGCTTCTAAATGAATACAAAGGTAATTGAAATGGAGAACCTATAACTCCCTCCCCTGAGAGCCTCATGGAGACTACTGTGATTTGTTCTATGAGCTACAAAATCAGGACCACAAGATGACATACATAGAGAACCAAAACATATTGTGTTTCCTTCAGGGTAAACCCAACAATTATATTCTTATTTTTCAGTCTTGTTGAAGAAGAACTGGTTTCTGATATAAATATGGGGAACTTCAAAGATCAGTGACAAAGCAGTGATTACTGACAAGACTTTGCTAATCCGGTTTTGAATTAATGGATACCAAACAGCATTAATCTGATACATTTGCATTCACTTTACATGGCAATGAGAGATGAGAATGGGCAGGGCCTGGATAAAGATTCCTTGTGCCCTCTTGGACTTCAGTTGAGTCTGCTTAAGGTTTATCCAGATTACAGCAAACAGCCAGAGAATTAATGCTCAGAGGTCGGGCCTAAAGGCTTCTAGCATGTCAATGAGGGATTGCTTTCACTGGCCTCAACCATCATATTCTCATTGATATTTTATAGGTTTGAGGAATTAAATTTCAGGCTTACTGATTGATTCAGGACTTGGAAATCATTCACTTTGAATACATGCTGCTTTTGAGTCTACATGATTATGAAATTCTCAAAATGACATTCTAGAAAATTCAGTCTTATTAAATTTTGATTGTAGGAGAAGGAAAGAAGAGAGACAGAGAGATGAGACAGAGACAGAGAGGAAGAGAGAACAATCACTCTTTTAGTCATCTGAGGGCAACAATGAGTGGGCTGTAGTTCTCTTCAGTGATGAACAGGAAAGGAGATATTAGGTGACAATGGTTGGAAAAAGCATCTTGTTATTTTTTCTCAGGGTTAGTTTTCCTGCAGACGAGGACTTTCTTCTCTCCTTTATTTCCATGCTGAGGACTATTCTTTGTGCCCATTGCCTTTGGCACTTCTTCGGAGAGCATTCCTTTAATTCCTCATGTCTCTTTTCAGAAGACTAAATAACTAAAATAACTTTACTCTACATTTTCTATTCAATAGTACTTTAAGAAATAATGTTTGATTATTTAATGGCAGAATTACCACATTGTAGAATGTCAGTCCCTTAGGAACGAGGCACTCTTAATTTGCACCATGCAAACTCTTTCTCTTTTTGTGTGTAATTTATTTTTCTCCACACTTATTCCCACTGAGTATAATTTTCTACAGTTATTCTATTTACCACTTAACCTCCCTCAGATTTATATTGGATCCTTCACTTGAGAAGGTACATAATAAAGAAAACTAAAACTGGCATATTTCTGGTGCCTAATGTGTTAATTTACTGTATTTATACAGAGACAGAAAAAAAAAAAAAGAAGACCAGCTTTCTTCTACCCCCTTGGGAAACTTCCTGAAATCTAAAGAAGATGCCTAATCTTTAAAAAGAGTCATTATAATTTCCTCTCCCTCATGTGATCAGGATGTATTGTCTGAGGGAAAATCAACAACAAAAAAAGAGTCAGTCATTTTAATATTTTCCAGTATTAACAATATTTTTAAAATCCTCCAATTAATGTCCTTCTCCACAGCGAGTTTGCCATTTTATCCCCACTGTCAAATCTCGGGAAGCTTAAGATGTGGAGGTCATACAAACTGGTATTATGGAGACACTTCATAATATCTGGAGTTTTGAGGAAAACTGAATTTTTTGACATTGTATGATGTTATGACAAATAAAAGCCAATGTCTTAAGAACTAGTCAAGTTCAAATTAGTAATCATGACAAAAATACCTATATCCCCTTACTAATTGTAAACAAGTTTAAAGTCTTAAATAACATCAATAATAAAGAATAGAGACAAGACCTGCTGAAAGATTGTAAAAATGGCCGCATTCATAGGAAAACTAGCTGTGTACTCTGCATTCTACCAGATATTTTGTACTGTAGAGTAGCTTTCATTTTATCGATAAAACTTCTATTTGTGGATTATAATATCAACTTGAAATCCATTTTGCAAAATCATATCACAACATCCTAAAACTTTGTTTTACTAAATCCACAATCCAAAATGTCCTTTCATATACATATTTTAGGGAAGAAAACCCCACTTAAGGATGATTTCTATAAATGTTCTTGACATAAATGAATATGTCTTTATATTTACGTTTTTAATAAAATAGTGCTCAATCAGAAATAGAGTTTTGCAAAGTCTACTAAGCTGGAAATAAAGTACAATATTGTCAGTATAACTCAGAAAGAGTGTGGGATGATTAATTTAATATTTAAAATATAAATATTAATATTCAACATAATCATAAAAATAATTACATGAAATCGTAAAGATGTCATTATGAGAACAAATTGCATCAGCTGCTTTCATTGTTGAGCAAATGATTTCACAACTTTTTATTCTTCTTCCCTGCCTTAATTTTTTTCCTTTTTAATTAATTAATTAATTATTTATTTTTTTTACACTCCATATTTCATTCCCACCCCCAACTGTTCCACATCCCATACCTCCTCTCCACCCCTCTGTCTCCACATGGATGTCCCAACCCACACCTCACCTGACCTCTAAACTCCCTGGGCCCTCCAGTCTCTTGACGGTTTGGTACATCATCTCTGAATGAACACAAAAATTTCTTCTCCAAGTCTGATAAGTCTGAGAATTGTTCTGGGCACTAGGCAGTAACTGGAAACTCAAAACAGCTCTAACAGAATGCTTTATTTAAAGTGTAAAAAGTTGTACAATCAGGCTATGTCCTTGTGTTTTGAAAGTCTAGAAAGGTATTGGTATGCCCATTCTCCTCAGAGGCTGAATTAGAAGTTAACTGTATAATTACACTGTAGAGATTCCATTATAGTGACAAAAAGGGCATAAGTAGGTATAACCTGGTGTAGTGACAATTGACCAAGAGTGGGATGGGTTATGGCAATCAGATGTCTATGATATTCCGAAGATGGAGAGAGAAACAAAAAAGGTATCAATAAAAAAATTAAGAATATTATGTAACCTTTTGTGGGCTTGAAATCTGTATTCTTTTAAAAATATAATGACTATCAAAGTGATCTGGCTTGGGACAATTCTTAAAAGGACAGCTTTTTCTTTTTTAAACAATTAAAGAGATAAAAATTGTTCTGTTTGTCATTTTGGTAATAAGACTTGTCAATAACTACACATATTGCTTTATATCCTTATTTGAAATATTTTTAAAATATTACATTATAGTATTCCTTTTAACCTAGGGTTAATTTTATATATGTGTGTGTATATGTGTATGTGTGAGTGTGTGTATGTGTGTGTGCGTGTGTGTGTGTGTGTGTGCACGTATGTGTGTGTGCGCGCGTGTGTGCAATGTACTCAACATTTCCTTCCTGTTTTATATTAGTAATCCAAAATCAAAAAATAAACCCCATAGGTACTAGCATAAATTTTGTAATCATTAAAGTTTCACCTTAAAAATGTATGTGTTTGTCTGTCAGCTATAGTGTGTAAACCAAAAATCAGTGAAACTCTTTCGTCCCACAGGTTCAAGGTTGTCATTGGGTTTAATATTATTTATGCCCCTTTGTAACTGTTCAGGAAAGAACATTGTAGTGTTTGTATTACTCTGAAATGTGTGTAACGTATAAGATTTGTTTCAGAAAAAAAGTATTGATCTACAGGAGACATGTCTGTGAAAATAAACAGGAAATACAGTTGATTTTCATGATGGATCACTTAAAAACATATAATGTGATGTGGGATTTGTGTATAACTATTGGCAACATTCCTCAGGTCTCTGATGTTACACAGTTATGAGTACAACAAAGCCACCCAAGAAAAAATACTTGAGACATGTAAAAAGACTAGTAAGATTGCAGATATATACAATTTTTCTATAAGAGAAATGATAACACCATCTCCATAAAATTGGGTACAAAAGAATTCAAAACATGAGACAGCAAGCTGACAGAGCATCAAATGAATAAAGGTGTGGTACCTAGCATTGTGGCATTGCTTAAGATGAGAATCAGTGTGGTTGTGCTGCATCCTAGTTAGCTTACAGTGCTTCTCCCCATAATGTGATTCTTAGCATCACTCTCTACATCAGCTGGATAGACAGGTGAGTGGTAGCTAGAAAATATTCCTCCTAAGTTTGTGCATTGCTGCTTTGGAGAAAGGTTAGAGGCTATGGGAAAATAGCCTCGCATCATTCTCGCACTCCCCAAGACATTTAATATTTTTTTTAAAAATTGATGTTTGATAAATTTTTTAACTCATTCAAGACACAACTTCACTAAAACCTGTTTTGCCAGAAGCAAGGCAAAAGCAGGGTTTGATTTCTCACAAAAACAGCAATGAAGAGTGATGAGTGGTGTCAGAGACGGGGGCTGTCTGTGGCGAACTGGCACAGAGAATTGGGGTGGGAGAAACCTAAAAGATTTTCCTCATGAGGCAATGGACTGTATGCTATAGCGCTTACAAAAAAGCCGTCACATCTACAGCATGGTCCTGGAAACCTGACTGGGTTGACATAAAAATGAAGAAAGAACAGACACAAAAAGAAAAGATAGAACCTGTGGGCACAACTATGCAACAGCCTACATTTTATTACAAAAAAAGTCAACATTTTTATTACAAAGAGCAGAAAAACAGAATGTCCCCTGTAGACAAGCAGCCTCAAGCTGTAAACATCTAGGAGGAGGAGGCTGCACTTGTTAGGTTTTGCAAACATTGCCAATGTCCACACATGAGCCACCGGAAGGCTTTATCAATTCCTAAAGTGCTGAGTCATTGGTCCTTGAAATAATATACATTCACTAACTACTTCATCTACTCCTTACATATTTAGTTAAGGTTCCCTTCACTCTCCACAAAATGCTAATAGGTTGTTTTTGGTATATTTAGTCAGTTATTTCAATCAAATGTCATCTTCAAAGTTTATTTAGTAACTTGATTTGCATGATCAGTGAAAGACTATATGCAGTAAGGTATGACTGTACTATAAACCATTGGATGCTAAAAACATTCAATAAATACATGTACTTCATGTATTGCAGGATCTGTGAGTCTCTTCCTCATCTATTCTGTAATATGAGCTGGCTCAGCCTCACACAGGTCTTATATAAGTAGTCATATATGCTGTGAGTTCAGGTGTGTGACGTTCATGGTTTCCAAACACAGATTCATCACAGAAGTCTATTATTTTGAGCTCTTACAATCATTCTGCAATGATACCTAAGACTACTACTACTACTACTTCTACTACTACAACTACTCTTACTCTCTCTTCATATATATATATGTATAATTATTATTATATATAATATATTATATATTACCCTCTATGTAGCACTATATAACCATAGATAAATACAGTACTGTATTTATTTATATAGTAATATATTAAATAAGTATATATATAGTGTACATGCAATGCTATATATATAAACACATACATATATAGTAGAGCACAATATATACAGAATTATATATAGATGGGGATAGAGAGTGCTATGTTTCTAAAAAGAACTGAGAGTTACCTTGATACAAGTGTTTGGTCTAAATGTTCACCTTGAGAGACATTGAGTTAGAGAATGCTAAAAACAAAACCAGAAGCTTCATTTTGAATATAATTTAAATAATTCACTTTCTTTTCATATCCTCTCTACTTTTCATTTTTCTTTTAGAATCGTATTCAAGCCGTGAGAAATAAGAAGAGGGTTCATTGTATATACTTTAATCATTATCATTATCAGTAAAGTGGAAGAGCAACTGTTTCTCAGATGACAGGACATCAGAATCATCAGGGAGATTGTAAAAATTACCAGTTCTCAGGCACAAACCTCAACGCCTCTGTTTGATGGAGTTGTGTTTCTAGCACCATTTTCTGTGCCCATGTATGATTGGAATATATACCATGGTAAAAATCACAGACAACCTAGCACAAAACTTCCAGCATGAACTGCTCAAGCCTTTTGGGTATTCATTTAATTTACAAGGATAATTTTTAATTTAATAATTTGATTACTCTAAGATCTCAAAGGCAAGGTCATCAATGAGACGAAAGGCCCTTGGCCCTGTGAACGGTCTGTGCTCCAGTGCAGGGAAATGCCAGGGCCAGGAAGCAGGAGTGGGTGGGGTGGTGAGCAAGGGGAGGGTGGAGGGAACAGGGATTTTTGGTTTTGTCTTTCTATTTTTTTTTTAATTTTCTTTTTCTTTTTTCTTTTTTTCAGAGGGCGAACTGGGAAAGGAGATATCATATGGCATGTAAATAAAGAAAATATCTAATAAAACTAACTAACTAAATAAATTTCAAAAAAGATCTCAAAGGCAACATTTGGATTATAATTTTGAATTTTATAATTTAATTATTGTGTATATGCTTTGGTTGTTATATGTTTATGTTTAAGTGCAATATAAGCTATTTATCATTCATGTATGCTGTACTCTCCCACCACCACAGATAGTCTCTGGAGAGGTAGCACGGTTTCACAGCTAAAGCTCTGTTTTAGAGATGTTATGCAGTTCTTTAGTGCATAGAGCCAGGCATGCAGCATGTACCCAGTAATGTCAAGTTCTGCATGCCCTCGGTACCAGGGAATTGAAAGAATGAATGTTTGTTTTGTTTTGAACTTTGTCACTCACTGAAAGTATGACATACTAAAAAAGAACATTGTGACATTAGAGATGGTGAAACCCAGGCAAACATGACATTATCAGCAGACCAGATGAAATGTGTTTCTGTTTCTATCATTTGTCACTAGGGTCTCTCATCATTAATTTGAGTGCGAAAAATGGGGGAAGAGTGAAAAGATGATACTGAAAAAGCTGTACTACTGAAGTTTATGTCCATATTCACGAGTAGTAAGAGAAAAACATTAAGATAAAGAACTTTATATGTTGGTGAATAAACACAAATAAATACACCTACAGTCCACCTGCCCACCAGATTTCTGACAAGAGTAGATGTTTTGAAGGAAAGCTTAATAAGAAAGGCAGCACTGTATTTATTAAGTTTTTACTCATATTTGGAAAGCCCTGCTGATGTATCATTCCAGCAGTGTCTATATATTTGTAGCCCTATGAAAGTTCCTCTCTGTTTCCTGACTTTCTCCATTTGTGCTGAACACTGTGGCAGCTGGTCCTTATCTGCTGTGTCCATTATGTGTAGATACTGCTTTGCATAGCAGAATCCACACTCACCCTATATTGAAAGAAATAAACAGAGGAAGGAGGTTCATTTTTGATGTTCATGTATAATTCTTTCAAATATGGTCCTCAATGTAGCCTAACGCAAGAATGATTTGAGTTCAACATTGATGATGCATAGTAAAGATTAGACCATAATTTAGAGATAGCCAGCTTTTATTCCAAATCTCCCTTCCTAATATAATACTAAACTGCTAGATAATTGAATTTCATAAACATTTCAAGGTCCTTTTAGAAAATAAAAGAAACTATTGCTCATAGTTCTAAAAAAGAAAAAATAAAACAACAGCAACAAACAACAAACAAAAACCCTTTCTCAGTCTGTCATGAAACACTGGCAAGACACTTCATAATGAGTTAAGTTAAACAAATACATTATTTTGTGATGTTTGAATCATGTAAGACACTGTGGTAGACTCCTGAGCCACTAGTACCTGCTTGAAATGGTTCTGACATGAAAATACAAAAAAAGAAAAACCATAGAGCAAATATATTATTGCATTTAAGGAGAACTTTATAGTGATTCCAGAAGGAAACACAAATTTCTTAGAGAGTGGTGGGTTCGTTTGAACTACTGGGCATGAATAGGGTGAAAGCAACTTAAGAAGTACCCATAAAACTGACCCCTGAACTATTCCTCTGACGTCGTCTCGCCCTGTTAGTGACATTTCTCCTCTGACATCATGTCTCTCCATATTTGTTCCAACTTCTTAGAATATAGTCACCTGTCTTGGTCTTTTACCTGACTGGTATCTGAACAGGCAACCAGATAGAACAGGCAATCTGAATATTTCCTTGTTAAATATTCTTTGTACCATTGCTTTTATTTTTCTTTTGTACCATCAGTACCACTGCAGGTTTTACTTTTGTTAATGTAGCCATTCTCCCAGTTCACCTACATGTCAACTTTCACTTTTCCTCCTTGGTAGCATTGCTACATGTGCAGTGTGAGCCATGAACACAACTTGGGCTTTCCCTTGCCCTGTCTCCAGTTATAGCATCCTTATATTGCCTATAGGTGATAAATTCAAAAGACACTCAGACAGACATACAGACCTCCCCCTCTGAGACTCATCTGAGATGTGTCAGAAGAATAATGTATTCCTTCATTTACTGCTGTGTGAGCCATTATATGTCAATATGACCATCTACATAATATATGTTCCCATGAAAATACCTAACCATATAGATTCCCCAGAGCCTTTCTCAAAAGATGGTGTTGAGAATTATGTGGGCTAACATAAGTAAATATTAGAATGTTGCTTTTTATCAAGTATTAAAAATACAAAATATTTAAATTATTTTCAAAACTAATCTGTAGTTAATGACCCTTAAGAGTCCTGTCACAGACCATAAACTAACATTGAGCTGGAAATAATTTAATTTATGTTTCTAGTATAAATATAACTACCTGTAAAACTCATTGTTTATTTTCATAAGTATTTACTCTCTACTATTCAAATTATTTGATGTTAGCATGAGCTTTACAGAAAGATACTCTGGTAATGTCCAATATACTTTGGGAAATATTAGAAAATGGCCAGTTTACCAAACAAATGTTCAACAGCAAATAAATTTCTTAGACAGGGTAAGGATCCCTGGCCTGAGGACAAGAGAAACAGATAAGTTCCCCAGAGAGTATTAATATAGTAGTCTATTCTGAAGTATTGGGCCAGTTGTTTTAATTATGTAATAGTGGGTAATGTTTGTATGGAGGTAAGCCAACTGTGCTGGGCTCCTGTGGCTAGGCATTTCTACAAGATCACTTTAAGAAGTTGGTCTGACATTTCTTCCTAGCAGGTTTGGGCAATGAATACATAACCCAGAAATAGGGCCTTGGACATATGGGGATTCTGGCCAAATAGAGGGCAAGAGTGAATGAGAGCAACTGGCTATAATTCTGCTACAAGTGGAGCAGTCTGCAGTATTTCTAGAGCATATAGTTTCACACAGTCAGCTCTCCTTTTATTTCTAAGTAGGATTAACTTTCCCAATGTGCTCATGAAGCGCTGTGGATTAAACAGCTCATCCTTGCTCAGGACAGCTCTGTTCAAGTGACAGTGTATAGCATAGGAAAAGTTCGTGGAGGCTACGTGAACATCTACCTGTCACACAAGACACTTATACCTCTTGTGGTAACAGGAAGCCTTAGAAGGCTTTGAGCAAAAATGCTCAATAGTTTTTTTTTTTCCAACTATTTATGGGAAATATTTTGCACCCAAGTGGAAAAAAAAAGTAAAAGAGTAAAATCTGTACTTCAAGATTGATTGTCCTAATCCAAGGGAATATTCAAGATCTGAGATAAGAGACTGATTACAGGAGTATAAACTCAGAGTGTAAGCTAACAGTACAGCAGGCTAGCCTCTCTCGTGCCTTTCAGCTGATTCAAACTAGGTTTATTTTCATGCTCAAGTTGGGTTAATGGCTCCCATTTCTCTTATTTCTGATTTAATCAAAGGCTTTATGTAAGTGAGCTCATTAAAGAATGGCACGTCTTGCCAATGGAACCTTGCCATTTTGTGCAATAATTGCAGCACAAAAGAAAAGGTTAATCTGCCTGTATATAATTGGATAAACAGAACATTTTCAACATCTGTACCAAGTACTCCTCAGTATTTGTTATATGTCCCCCAACTAGGAAAATTCCATGATTTCAGTGGAAAAGAAAGTCACCTTAGCACTCAAACTCTAAAACATTAATGTATAAAATAAGTAGTTAACATTTCCAACCTGGAGACAGGCTAGGCTGTTTGATGTATACCCAGTGTTATGAGGCTGCGCTGACTACGGACTTTGCATGCTGTTACACAGACAACATGGGAAGACAAATATGTACCATTGTTGGTGATAAAGCATAATTACATGGCTTTTTCCCTCTAGGGTGTTAAATTAAACGGCAATGGTTAATCTGCAGTTCATCTTAGTGTTCTCAGGTATTAATAACAATTATTATGGGTGATTTTCTTTCATGTAAAATTAAACACTTTCATAGAATCATCATTTGACTTTGTAACAATTTGCATTACCCCCAATTCAGAGAGAAAATTCATTATGGATGTGTGCCAGGGCAGGTTGGATTGATTTTCTGAGTTTTAGGGGGATATTATTTTTAATTTTGAAGTCTTTTCATTCAACGCCCACACACCAATCCCTGTCTTGAGCTCTTTGAAATGAATCCGGCAAGCAGCAAAATCAACCAGAGTCCCTTCATCCTCAGACAAGCACCCCAATTGTAGCTTGTCCCACAGAGGATTGTGGGGTTGCAAAGAAGAGAAGCCTGAAGCCCAGCAGGGTGGCAGTGGACTTAAGTTGCTTTGATCACTGGAATATTGGATAGTTCTGCTGAACTCAGGTTTCAAATACCAGCTTCTTTTCCTATGTACTTTTCTCAAGCCCGCCTGTCACAGGCAGATGCAAAAAAAAATCTCTCATTACAAATAGGTCTGATGTGGCCACTCAAATTTTATCTGTTTTCATCAGTTGATATTTGACTGAAACCTCAAAAGAATGCCAGTTAGCTGGTGATTTTCTTGAGAGATTTTACATATCTTAATGGCAGAAATTCATAGATCCATTAAAAATAAGCCCAAAACATAGTCCATTTTAATTCGAAGCACTGAGAAATGGTAAGCTGAAAGGATTGTTGTGAGCTATGCTTTTGTGCCTTGTTTCCATCATTGCCTACATCAGGGGTAGTTTGGAAAGTAGATGCCATGTGAAGCCCTGGATGCTAAGTCCATTGTCTCCGATTCAGTTTCATTTCCCACCCATTTTCTCATTCAAATGGCATATGTTAATGTAGTTTATTAAGCAAAAGCTCTCAACTTATCAAGCTTAAAAGACTAACCTCCCACACTTCATGTTATTTTGAAGTTCCCGCTTACTCTGATACTTTTGTTACCTCGCTCATTTTATCCAACATCACTCACAAATCCCTCCAGGTTCTTGAATTTGAACTTTAAGATTTCAACTTTTCTTAAAGCCCTTGGAGAGCTGCATCAGTTCAATTACTGCTTGCCCCCTACTGTTCCCTCACTGTGGCTATTTCTCTTCATCCCCTACGTGTTGTGTAACATGCATAATGCATATGAAGTCTGCACCTTATCTCCTTTGTTAGAAAGCAGCTTAGTGAATTTCTCAGTGTAAACACCAGAGGAATCTACTTGATGACTTGCCCCTGCCACTATTGTTATTCCAGTATCAGCCTCTTCCCACCCAAAGATTTCTAGCATTCATTCTCTCCTTGCTAGGTCATCAGCCACTCAGTGACATAATGAGATTTTTCTCCAGCACAGGGTGTTATATGACAATCTGGTTCTTATTTCTATTGCTTATTTGTTATTCATCAAATGAATTGAACTCAAGGCTAAAATTTCAACCCTTTAGTGCTCCTGATTTTTAAATGATGTAATGTAGATTCCCTATTCTATAGTACAAAGTCAATGTGCTTTGTTAATAACAAATTCATGCAATGATTTACAGTGATTATCAGACATGTCACTGTTTAATCATATGTGTGTGTGACTTTCTTTTCTAGAGAAAGTGGCTAGATACGAAACAGCATTTCTGATGATGTATCAGCTGGTGAATAATTTTTCCATTACAAACACACATAGTTTTGATATGGTCATTACTAATAATATTCCAATATTTCTTTCTATAATCTGAGGAATCTAGATTTACAAATAAAATTGGGCTGTTTATGAGTTGAGAATCTAACTCTAATTTCTAAGACAATGATTTATCTCTTTGAAGATCAGAGAGGAGTACTAGTATGTCTCTTGAAGTATCCGTAAAGAAAGGCTTCCTCCATAGAGTTGTCAACCCTCCCAGTATAACAGACACTTTGTCAGTTTCAGTACCAAATGTTTTGTGTTACAAAAAACCTCCAGAATCTGAACAATCTCAGAGGTTTGACCTAATATCACTATGTAGTTCATTCAGGAAAGCTTTTATCTCACTCAAGTTCATCATACTAACATGTAGCACTTCATGTGTATCAATTCTCACTTTAATCCCTTTTATTGTTTACCAAAATATACATTAGGAATGACTTTTGAGTTGCCTTAATAATCTGGGTTGTGTTAAAAATAGTACTCCTGAACTCAAAATGCTGTCTTTATTCCCAGGTGAGTTACAAAGGCTGAAAGATTCCAAGTTTCTGTTTCCAAAGACTCCCATGAAGGAAACTGTGACCCCCATATGGAAATGCAAATCCATTTGACTGTAGACTCTGTTTTTCAGTGTCCTTCCATGGTGACCACACTTACATTGAGCTACTCATGACATTTCTGTCCACAAAATACATGGAGACAACTGTCATGTTTTGGATCAATGTCCTCTATACATTCATATTCTTTACATGATTCTGGCACTACTTGAGGAAAATTTGGAAGCTTGAGACTGTTTCATCAGGAGGAAGAGGAGGAGTTGTTTGCTGGGTGCTGGCCTGGATCATTACATCTACTTTAGTTCTAGCCAGAGCTTTATACTCCTGGGCCCTTCTATGTGAATAACAGAGCCCTTTCCCCAACTATTGAGAAGAACTGAGTTGATCTGCTGACACCCCTTTTCCATGACTCCATGGACTGAAATCCTCAGAAACCATGAGCCAAAATCCACGTAACCTTCTCAGTCATTTTTCTCAGCCATTTCATTAAATTGATGAGAAAACTAACTAATACAGACATAGAAAGTTTTTAATAATGCCATTTAATGCACTGTACATACTACCCAATTCAATTTATCAGAAGAGTTTTCTTTCATAGCAAAACTTGCAACTTTAAAAACAGAAAAAAAAAATGTTTGGAAAGAAAAACAAGAACAACGGCAACAAAAACAAAAAACAACTAAGTATGTACCAGGAAATATTTGTGCAGCTGCTTTTATAAACTCAATTTGAAATGGTATAGCTTATGCAAGGAAAGTTCACAATCATCAGGAAGACTCTGATGCATCTCTTTGATCATCTTTGATCATCTCAATGAAAAGAGATGCATGTGGGTATCTCATAAAAGAGATACCCACATGCATCTCTTTTCATTGTAATGCAGTCACTATTATCACATATTGTCCCCTTTCTCAGTGAATATCCATTATATCCCCGCAATGAGAAAGAAGATAGGAAATGTTCAAAGTTGTGCAGTTTCAAGTATTAATGACAGATCATCTTTTGCCTTGTGACTAGACTGTTCTCTTTGTAGTATAATCTGTTTACATCCTTTAAAGAAAGAAGACAGAAAAGGCTCAGCAGCCCATTCACCATTATGCCTTCAGTGCCTTGAACTATGTATGATAGGTAAGCAAGAAACTTGCAGCAAATACATCCTGAGTTTGATTAAACTCTCTGATCGTGGAGCAATGGCAAAATAAAGAAATTCTACATAGTATGCTGATTCTCCTACATTTTCACTTGCTTCCAATCCTCTAGCAGCATGTTTGAAATTAACACTGTACTTGGGTTTTTATTTCTTGCTGAAAAGAATTCTAGCAATTTCTAGAACTATTATATGGGAAAAATATTTCTGGGCATAAA
>JADRCC010163188.1:0-15100 GCA_019843855.1 Hylomyscus alleni
ATATATATATATATATATATATATATATATATATATATATATACATATATATTAGGTTTCTCCATTTATATCACCCTGTGTTTGTGGCAGAAACAATGGTCAAATATTTGTCATTTGCATAGGATGACAAAGGGCTGGCCACAATGCAATTGCTTGCCACAAGAGTCTGCCACAGCTGCTGATGAACTTTTCTAATGTTAATTTTCATGCTTACTCCAACAGAAAGATGCCTTAAAGCAAAACTTCTCCTTCCTTATCTGCTAAAAGCACTGCATTCCTATCCTTTACAGAATGGCTTAAAGTTTCAAGGACTTTTCTCCTTTGTTTATTCTTCTAAGGAAAAGGAATTTATAAAATCACATTTCCTAATGGTCCCTCTGCTAGAGAAGGGAAGGATCCCAAATATGTTCTACTGTAGGAAAATCAAAACTACTCTGAAACTCCAAACATGTTAGCCTATTGAGAATATTTATTAACTAAATAATTTAATAATGAAGAAAATGCCTACTTGATTAATTGTTACAGAGTAAAAATTACAATAAAACTGTCTTGATCAGTGCTTTGCAGAAGCGCCATTACTGTCTGTGCGGTTGTTTAACAAGGATTTAATTGGAAAGATAAGTGAATGCACATTTAAAAGTATTGTTAATTTGCTTTATAATCACCCCATCCTTCACAGTATTGACAGCACAAGGCACAAACCCCTTTCTGTTTAACAAGTATTATTTTCCATATGTGCACAATAAATTCGGAAACAGTAATTGGAAATTTTATGGGTTCCAACATACCTAGTGCAGTGGGTTTAGAGGTACACTCTTTATAAAAGGTAACCCAGTTTTAATTCACGGAGATAGGTGATAAATCCTTATCATCTGCACCCCATCCCGAGTAGATCAAAATCCACTTCACTCATTTAAACAAAAAACAAAAACAAAAAAAACATCATTCTAATACTTTTTTGTCTAGGAGAATCAAGATTCAGATGAAGAGGAAGTCAGATTATTTTTAGTAAGTGATTATACTATATATCACCATCTTCAAAATGCTTATAAGCATGGGAGAATCTAACCATGGAGCTTTATAAGCTATGGCTGTACCAAAAACACCTGAATCCGAAAGTGGTTGCATTTAAATCTATTGAAGGGCACAAAAAAGCAATCAAGAGCATCTGATTGCTGCCCACTTCTTTAGTCACACCTAAGAACAGAAGCTCATCCTCCTGAGAATCTAATTAGCACTTCCTGAGCTCTCTTAGAAAGAGGGATTCAAAATGCCTGGATCCAACCACACCTTAGAAGCTGATCATTTTCATCACCAAGTGGAGAGAAAATGTGGAAACGTCCAACGTATTGCCTGACTGCAAATCTATCCAGATCCCCAGGAATTCTTTCAAAAGAGAAAGAGAAGGCAAGTGGGAGGCTTGTCTTGAAACAGTAGTGGAAGCTGATGTGTTAGTTCGGCGGGACGCGTCAGAACATACCACAGTAGGCCCAGACAGTTACACGTGTAAGAGGTTTAATAGAGAGAGAGAGGTGGGGGAAGTGGCAGGGAAGAGAAGAGGGGGAGAGAGAGCGATGGAGGAGTGTTCCCCGAATATATATGGGTTGTGACATAGCAGCACAGGTAAAGGTGGGAGATGAGCCCAATGGATTCTGGGAATATGGTGGCTGTTGCCCTGGCAACAAGGTCTGTGGACCCGCCCATGCACCACCACAGGCTTTGGAAGTCCTGATGCTAACAGAAGCCTTGCTTGCATCCCTGGCTTTCCAGCTTCCCTACTATGATGCATGGGAGAGGTCTTTTTATTTCTTGTCAAGAACCTAGGAGTATAGAAAAGTATAGGGAAGATGCCCGATGTTGCCCTTAACTGTGTCTGCATCTTGTCAGAAGGGATAGAAATTCTTAACAGTCTTTCGAATGTTTTGTTGTGGTGGTAGGTGTGGTTGTGATCATTCATTTTTATTTCTGTAGCTAGGAATCATTTCAACTCTCAAAGCTTAGAAATTCTTTTGAGTATGTTTTCTTTGAATACTTTTCCTTATAAATGCCTTGCTTTCTGGATAAAACAAGTGTATTTTAAAATTGATTATGCCTGTGAGATTTGCCGATAAATGAGGATATCAAACCATTAATACCAATCTACAAGTCACAGGGCCCTTACTTCATTTCTACATATAACTCACCGATTTTTACTTCTTTAGCAAAATCCTCACATGCTGGGGTTTTTTTCTCTCCCTAAGTGTGTATATACTTTAGTAGGGTGAAAACCATAGGATATACATGTACAAATATCCTTTAAATATTACTTTTATTTCTTCTTGAAATTTCTCCACTGAGCTGAGGTTTTTACAACCGTTTGTCTTGAGTGAAAATGGGTTTGGGACCAAGAGCTTTCCATGTCCATTTCAACTAAACATAGCCGAGACTGGTCAATAACAAAGTGTCCAGCAGTCCTCCAATTAACTGAAATAAAGAAAAATGTAATGTTTGCTGAGAGAAGCAGGGTGCTGAGAAGGGGGAGACTCTAGGTTTCTGTGTGTTCTTGCATATGAGGGAGCCACAGGGTGCAGGAAGGAGATGGCGCTTTTTATGCTCCGGTAGGGGGAGCTTTCTTTTCCCTACTGTACGAGCAGCATGGTGCATGTGTTTAAAGATGCCATCCTGAAATGCAGACTTTTCGTTTTCATTTTGCAAGTGGGAAATTTCACTATGTGATGGGCACATTACTCTTCTTAGCGACACATTTTGTGCAAACTCATTTGGGAAAGAATAGGAAATTTAGAATACTGCCTTCATATTTCTTCTGGAAATGTTAGCCTGAATCCATTATTTCCAAACCTGATGAGGATTACAGTTCATTTGTATTTCACAGCAACCCATATTGTATTCTGTTTTGTGAAGTAAATAAGAGATGATGCTGTTCTATTAGTGCTTGGGATTTGCTTTCCATATGAATAGTTTTATTTGGGGGGCAAGAAGAAAGAAAAAAAGGAAGCAAAGACTGAAATAGACGATTTAGCCTTTGCTAGATGGAGTGTGTTATCCTGACAATGAAATGGCCTGAATTATTTTTATAGATAATTTAAACTGGAGGAGGTGGGATTAAAACTTACTTAGGTCACTGAGCATATACATATTCAAGTGACATTATAAAAAGCACGGTTTGGTAACACCCAAATCTATCTCTTATTTAACTTCATTTAAAATACTTGTGGACTAACCTGATTTGATGGCTGAGTAGGTGGGTGCTATGTGCCACTAAAAGGAGTCCTCTTCCACGTGATTCCCCACCAGTGTTCCACTGTGCCTGACACAATTAGAAACCAGTTCATTTGGCTCAAGCAAGAGAGGCAAACACTTTCACCATTTATATCAAAGATGTGTGTTTTAGTGACTGTTTAGAAAGTTGTATCCAGAAGGGTACTAAAGTGTTGTAATAAGTAAGAAAGAGTTCTATGATTTACTTAGGGTATACGACATGGACATTAATTTCTTCCAAACAGAAACAAGTTTTGCCAAGTCACAATGTACATGATATATAGTTTTTATCCCTGAATTACAATAGTGAATCAATAAAAACTCACTCTTGTGATGCAGATGGCATATACAACTTGCAGCTTGTGGAAATGTGAACACATGTCCTCATATCAGACCACCAGTTAGTAAGCCATCGAGGGAGGATAAAGACTAAAAAAAAAAAAAAACAACAATATTTTAGAAGAATCAAAAGAGGTGATGGTGTTATGGCAAAGAACGAAGAATTCAGAAGTACTGAGAAGTTTAAGGGAAAAACAAAAGTCCTGATTTTAGCAAGTAGTTGGAAGAGGAAGTCATGTCTTACTTAACCATTATACCCGAGCCAAGTCTGTTCTACCACTAACAGAAATCTTTGGCATTAGGTATAACTAGACTATTTTGGTCGAGTCCCATTCATTATGCAAATCATGTATTTAGTTCATTCTCATTGGCATAAAAGCTTCAAAATAATTTTCCATATGGGAAAAGAATCCCCTGCCCCTTAATGATTTTAGGTAATAACCACCAATCTCATTTTTCTGTCCATAAGGTTCTTGAACTAGTACTACAACTGAACTTTCTAAATGAGACAATTTTTAAAAATCATCTGAGATAGGAAAAACATGTAAAATCACAGGCAGAGACCTTTTTTCATATATTACCTTCACTTGCTTTGGATATAAGCTGATGAACTTTGATAACTGGTGACTTTCAACACATTCTCAGCCTAGACATAATAAACTTCAGTGGAGAATACAAAGAAATGTTGACTTTTTAATGTATGAATTGGGCCTTTTAATTTACAAATTCTATAGCTAAAAAAAATCAACACTACTAGAGAAATAAAGTAGTAAATAAGACATGTGTGTGAAGATTTAGGAATACTCCATGGGACACAAAGCAAATCAGCTTAAATAACAAAAACAACATGAACAACAAACATGCTTTTGTTTATGTGCCTGGAAATGTCAGGAAATTATCAACTTCAAGCACAACTAACCTCTCCAGTGTGAAAGGTACCAAGAGGAGGCTAATTCTGTCTCTCACCTCCTCTCATCTCCATGTTGGCTCTGTTCTCAATTTTACAGGATCACAAAATCACCACCTACTGCTCTGCATCCAAGTCCCTGCTTCCACTCCACCCATAATCTCTTTTCCCGCAGCCCTTGACTCTATCAGCCAAATGGGTTTATTAGCCAATCCCAGAAGCAACCACTGTGACTAAGTTGATTGCCTTTACCAAGGACCACACCTAGAGACTGAGGTCCCAACCTATCTAGGCACAGGAGATGGGTGGAAGGAGTGGTGTTTATCCAGAGTAATACAGTGTCCCAGCAACAAGACACACTCCACAACTGTTCTTTCAGTTTATTGAGAACCACAGTAGGGATTGATGAGTAGAAGAGGGATGGAGCATCACTCAAGCAATTCTTTGACATGCAGTATTTTTTAATGCTTAAAACTCACTACATAAGTGAATTTTGAAGGGATTGGGAACCTTTTATTTTAAACATGCAGTAAAATTGCTTGAGGACTTGATATACACATACCTTACTGCAATCGGTTTGTTTAGGAAAGGGATACTTACGTCTAAGTTAAATTGGATAACTTGGTCAGAAACACAAGTGTGGACTGAACAATTTATTCTTATGTAATATGTGAGTTATTTTAGGAAAAAAAATACATTTTAACTCTTTTGGCAACCAATATTTATGCCAAGCATATGATAATAGATGATCATCTGTGGACCAAGGTACAGAGAATTACAACAGAGAGCATGAAATAGAAAAGACTTAACCTTGGACAGAGGTGGTAAATGTCGAGGAGTCAGAATAATGAGGTAGAGTTATATAGCTGAAATATAGGAGACAGATACAAGTCAGCGATTCAACAGTAGAGTTCAGCTCAGTGCAGGCTCATCCAACCTCCCCTGTGATAATATGAACATAAAGAAGCATCAGTGCTTGGTCAGGAGTTTGCTTTATTTTTCCTAAGATTTGTTTAGAAAAAGAAACAAATCTTCCTATAAGAAATAAAAGTGTTTGCTCCTTTTGTTATATCAGAGACACATGACAAAGCATTCAAATACAGTGCAAATAATTGCAAACTGATGTATCCAGCTGTTTAAAAATTGAATAAATAATTTAGCTTTTACACATGGGCAACCCTTGCTTAAAAACTACAAATCAGAACCCTCCTGTTTGAATTTACTTTATTTTGTTAATAGATGAGCTAATATGATAAGCACTTAATTGTATAATATATTATTAGCCATTTTCTTTGTCATGCCATTAACTTTAAATAGTATTAATATTTAACATTTTATAATACACACTACAAACTTCTTATTTTTCCAGTTGAATGGAAAATATACATTGATAGTAAATCTCTTTAAAGTAGTTTTTAAGAGACCGAGCTTGCAAAACTTGTTCCATTTATACTGTTTGATCACAAGTACTCAAAATGCCACAGCATAATAAGGCAAATGGTGCAAGATGACGATGATGGAAAAGCTATACTATGATTTTGTATTCAAATACAATATATTACATAATTAGACATAATTACATATTTGAAGATTCAGGAGAGCATTTAAAGTGTGAGAATAAGCGTCTAAAGTATATCTGCTTTTCAAAGACAGGTAAATCAGAAGTTACGTGTTAGAATTACTATTTATTATTGTATTGGATTATAACACAAACACAAGTTTGTCAGAGGATACGTATAGTTATCTCACAATTGCAGTCACTGCCTTGGCAGATAAGGATCTATATGAAGTTGACCAACAGGTTTTTCTTATTTTAAAAACCATTGGTAAATATCCTCAGTATTGAGTGTGTATTTAGTTGAGTATTCAGAGTTTGTACATAGGTCACTGCGATGATACAATCCATGGGCATAGACTATTGCTGGTGCCACCCAGCATTCCCAGAGAGGCACACCTTTATTACAAGGAGAACTGGACCAGAAAGAATAAAAGGAGTGCTCAAACTTACACCCATTTTCAGGATAATCTTCCAAAGACATCCCCACCTTTAATAGTTAGTCAAATTTTCAGCTAGGGAGAGCGGTATTAATAAGTTAGAGACTTGAGTAAAAGACAAAATTTCATTCCTGTTATAAAAACGTTGATGGCATACTTTTAAATGAGCTAAACTGAAATTTAGGGGTGTTTTTTGCTTGTTCCTGTTTGGTTGGATGCTGTTGTTGTTGACTTTTTTGGTTGATTGGTTGGGGGATTTTTTGTTTTGATTTGGTTTTGGTTTTGGGGATAGATTATTCTATGTTAGCCCTAGCTGTCTTTGAATGCACTGTGTAGGCCAGACCAGGCTGGCCCCAAATTCACACTGATCTGCCTGCCTCTGTTTCCCAAGGGCTGCTACCACTACCGCTGCCACCACCGGCCATGCCCCCACCACTACCAGTTTTGTTTCTACTTCATATGAATTTAATTTGATTTAATTAGGGGACTAAAGTTAGAGAGGTGAAAGGAGTTGTCTTGATTCACTGTTCAATAAGTCAATTTTGTCAGAGATCAATCTGCTTCAACAGAGAGAGAATAAAAAAGGCAAAACTTAAGTAAAGGTTGTCTGCAAATAAATGGCAAAGCAGATGAATTTCTCTGGGGATCACCATGGTCTGCAGAAACTTACAACACCCAACGATTTCCAGTCAACAGCTGGCGTGAAGCGCTTCACACCTAAAGCAAATATAAGTATGATAAGAAGAAATCAATATGCTTATCCTACCTCTGTGAGCCTTGTTGATAGTGCATAGTTACAATCATACTACAGAACAATAGTTGTCGCATAATGTGCATTTAATAAGATAGTTAAAATTGCTAATATTTATTGAAGACTTGTGGACCCTGAACAGTGCTAAGTTTAGATCAGCAGTGAATAACTAACCATCAAAATCGTCTTGTCAAGCAGGTAACGTCTTCATCCCGGCTTCAGGGGAAAGCATTAGGAACAGTGAGACAAGTCACTTGGCTGTATACAGCGTTAGCAGTTAGATCCAAATATGGGTGCTCTTGAATAGAGCCCATTTTCAAGGATAACTGACTGATTAAGCTTCAAAAAAAAAAAAAAAAAAAAAAAAGCAAAAGATACAGAAGTTAAGTAATCTCTACCCCAAACCCTGGAACTGTAGAGAAGTCACCATTTCCTTCAAACTCACTTGAGGAAGTCTCACTGTATCAGACCAGCAACTATTCTCCCTGCTAGTGCGCAGTGGAGTCCATTCTCTAGGCCATCCTGGGATACATTTTTACATGGAGCGCTGAAAAGACCTGCAAAGTTATTGTTCAGCCTTTTAAATCAGGCTTAAATACCGTCCCTTCTCCAAGGTGAGTCTTGCTATCTGGCAAACAGATCACCGCTTGCTTTCTCTTCTAGTCCTCCCTGATTCAATTTAGCATCATCTAACCATTTACTTTCTTATTTGCCTGTCTCCATCTTTTCCTCTTTTAATCCTGAATTCCCCTAAGGGAAAAAGATGGCCTCTCAACTCTGCCTCTGATATCTGGCAAGGAGTTTGCGCAGATAGGTGATTAAGTATGCAGGTGATTAAGTAGGTGGTTAAGTACAAATTTAAAAGAATTCAAGAAAAAAACAAACAAACAAACAAAAAAAACAAAACAAAACAAAACAAAAGATTCAAGCTGTTCGTGGAGTAAGTTGCACCAACTCCAGAAATGGTGAGGTCTGCCCTTTTCTTTTCTCAGCGCCTCGAGCTTCACCTTTTCCATCTCAGGCAGAGCAAAACCTCAGCTCTCCAAAGACAGCTCTGGAAAACTTCCCCAGGATTAGCGCTTCCCTCACAGTTCAGTTCATCAGTGGGAGGGGATTTAAGAGGAAGGAACAGGATGGTTTCTTTTCCTGAAGATATTACATCTAAAGACTGAAAAATGATAAGTGTCATTTAGTTTTCCTTTATTTCAAGTGTTTACGAGCTTTTCTTCTGCATGCTGAGCAGTCTCATTTTGAGTTTAATATTGGAAGTGATATAAGACGTGCACGTCTTCTCCATTATAAGACATTACGTTTTAAACCCCCATACCTTGTGTCTCTGCACTTGACAGATGGTGTCCTGCAAAGCAGCGGCCGGTAAGAGGCATGATCGTACTAAATTGGAAGCATGAGGCAAAAGGGTGTGTTTTTATTAGGAGGGTAGGGAGAAAATCTGAGGGGATTGGGGCAGAAGAAATCACCCACAGATGCGGGTCTATGTCTCCGAATGGGTATGATTTCTGAATTGTGGTAATTCCTGTTTGTGTGACAGTTCATCAAAAATTGAGGGCACCACTTTTGAAAATTACCCACGGTTTCACTTCCAAAGTAGATGCAGGCTCTGTGCCTTTGATTATTAGAATTACCCTGCTCTCTCAGTGGCCCAATGAGGAGGGGCTTTGGTAAATACTACTCCAGCTGACATTCTGTAAGAGATTCTGTGCAGAAGGAAGAGGTGGGCAGAGGAAACCCCATCACTTTTATACAAGATTGTCTCAACACACGGTGGCAACCTAGGAGTTAGCCAAAGGGACAATTTACAAAGTCTTTTCTCTCCTCCAGAAAAGCTCATGTGGGTTGGAGAAGTAAACAAACTGAAAAACATGGAGACAAACTGTTCCCTACATATATCAAGCAATTTTAGATACTTTATGGAAAGCAAAGTCGACATGTCTAAGGTTCAACTCTTTGCCCCAATACCTCCTTTAAAATAATACAGTATGCATTTCATGCCAGTTTACCTATGAATGAGGAAGGAACAACACTGTGAAATGTTTTCATGTTTAATACCAACTTGGCAGTTCTTTTAGCAAAAGGTAAATCTTAAAAAACTTTTTTTCCTCCCATTCTATTGAGAGCTGGATAGACTTGAGCTCCAACTCTTCTCTCCTCATTATGTGGAAAGGAAGATGGAAGACGATTGGTAATGAATACATGAGTATGCGCTGGTTCTATCACTACAAGATCATCCCTTTGATGGTTCCAGTTTGAGCTCAACCATCCTCATGATATTACCAAGGCCACAAGAGCAAGTCAAGGCTTAAATTCTAAGAGGCATTTCAAGAGAAGAGGATGCTGACAGAGTCTGTCAGTGAATGAGTAGCTAGTAACAAAAACATCATGTACCACCACCAAAGAGTTGATCATATATCTCTAATTGTCTTCGTTTGGAAGAAGAATGAAAAATTAAATAAATCCATATGTTTCATATTACTTAAGTTTTTCCAACAGGATGGATTACTCCCTGAGAAGCATTGGTTCTTCCACTAGAAGAGGGCCAACGCTATTCATCAGACTCACTTTAATTTGTTTAATTTGTTTCTTCCTAGTAGCAGTTTCACACACTTTTATGACCTACTACTTATACAGAAAGTCAACTTATTCATAACATTTGCATTCGCAATGAAGACTAGTGTGGAAGGAAGGGGTCGAAAAGGTATATACAACGTGGATTTGCTTGATGGAATGTACGGAACACTTTGTCTAAGATGACTTAACTATGAAGAATTAAGACCTCCAACAGGCTAGAATATTTCTTATGAGCAAAGGCAAATTACAGATACTTTTATAGAAATAATTCTGAATAAATAAAGGGTTTTCCAAAGTGAGAGCTAGATAGCTGGTAGGTAGTAGTTAGGTAGTTGAATGGACAGACAGATAGATGATAGGTAGGTAGGTAGTTAGATTGGTAGATAGACAGACAGATAATAGATGGATAGACAGATAAATTGTAACTAGTTACTATAAAATAATGCTTATTAATTTACAGTTAAACATCTGCTATTAGTTTCAAGTATTTTGCTTCTTACAAAACTCAGTTTCTCCTATAATTTCCAACAATTTCAACTAGGGCTTATTATTTTTCCAAATTAAGTAAATTAAGTTTTCTTGATAAATTTAAAATTTTACAATTTTTAAACTCAAATATTTTAATTTATATTCTCTAGCTGTCAGAGTTTTAAAAATATAAAATGAGTGAAGAATCATCATCCATGTATTTTTATCTAGTAGAGACACAGTCTGTTGACATAAGATGCAGAAAAGGCCTGAGTGGGAAAAATCCAGAACAGCCAGAGCAGAACTGGCTGCACATGTGCAAGGTGGGCTGGGGAATCAGCAGAGGCCAAGGTCCCCTTGTCTCTAGAACACTAGAGTCAATTAATTGAACTGTGCAATTAATCACATGTCCTAGCAGACACAAAATTCTACAATAATGGCAATGTTGCTGCAAAATAATCTGGATAACTAGAAGATTGAAAATTGGCTCATGTTACATATACCAAAGCTGTAGACTCTGATTATATTCAAACAATAGTTCAGTGAAGCACTCTGTGTGAATTGAAGTAAATACTGCCATACACTTCACTATTAAAAGTCTACATTCCTGAGGAATTCAGTGGATAAATACGGTTTCATCAAAAGTCACTGGCAGAGGAAGTTTCTAATTCTAAGCAGAGCCAATTCCCTTCTGTTTGATTTTTGAAATTTCTTATAAATACCCAAGTATCAGTATTTACTTTTAGTCGTGAGAATCATTTGAGATTCTTCTCTTTTCAATGCTGATAAAGATATTAATAGTTCACAGACATAGTAGATGATGATTAAGATATCATCTCAAGATTTGAAATGTCCTTTTCAAATTTTGACCAACACAAAGAAAATCTCAGAGGTAGTTCCAAGTTTCACGGACAATCAAAATCAAGAATCTTAGTTTAGTCTTAGCTCTCTGAGGTTCTTCTCTTAATTATGTATTAAATAAATAGAAAATATCAAACATCTCAAATCTATGGAGCTGCATGGCTGTCTTAGAAGAATAGTTTGATTTTTTTCTTGTGTTAAAATAATGAAGACTTTGTGTAGGGATAACTGGGAAGGGAGATATCATTTGAAATGTAAATGAATAAAATGATTAATAAAAAATGTTGAAGACTTCTTATAAAAATACAAATAATATAAACATATATACATAAAATATATATCATGTTGGCATTCCATAGATGAACACATACTTGTGCATATCCAAGCATCCTGCACTCTAGATGGACCGTTGTGTAGAGTAGTAGACAGACAAGAGACTTAGAAAAAGATAAAAATAGGATTTGCCATAGGAATTTTTTTCTTAGTAAATACCTTATACTGTTTGTGTTATAAAAAGACAAAGAAATATAAAGCAACTCCCAATCCATGGGCCTTCAATAGATGTTGATATTGTAATAGTGATCTTGCTTTTAGATCACAAGTGCAGTAAACTTTGTCAACTTTTCTCTATTCACAAGGGCTTCCTATTAGTTTTCTGTATATTAATTTCCAACCAGCTTCTTTTCAAGACAAGATAATGAGCAGAGATCATGACTGATTTCTCAGTGTTTCATAAAGTGTGTGCATGGTTTCATAATCAACAATAACAGAGAAAGTGAGGAAAAGGGAGAATTTAATCTTTCTGATATTCACACAACTTCTAGCACTAAATGTTGTAAAGTATCTGGGACCACTCTTTTTCCTCCTTTAAATGATTTACCTGTCTGGTGTTGGAAGCTCTGGCTTTTTCTTTATCCTTAAATTCCAGTATCTGTGTGAAAACAGGTAATATAAATAAGTGAGAGTGTATCCTGAAACCACATGTGTGCTTTTAGTCAACAGATTTAAGCTCTCTATTTCCAAGAGCTTTTCTTCAGCTGTGTCTCTTCTCTTACTTTTGTTCAGTCTGTTATCTTCCTTCTACAGAAGTATTCACTCCATTTGCAACATCACCAATGAACATAATTGTGCTGATACAATTTTGTCTCTAATTTCTAGTTATCATTTTACATCCTTTCTTGTATTTTGTATAGCATTCTGTGCTTTCAAACTTTGTGTACAAACTTTGTACTTTGTATTTTGACTCTACTTTTACATTAGAGTTTTTTCTACTCCATTCATTTCCGACTTTCTATCAACCTGCTTTTCACTAATTGTGTGTGTGCATGCGTGTGTGTGTGTGTGTGTGTGTGTGTGTGTGTGTAGATCTCCTGACTGCAGTTTTCCCTCCTCTCCTCTCCTCCAATTCCCTTCCCAACACATCTCTTCCCCTCACCCTCATCCATTCTTCCTCCATTTCTCTTCAGAAATGAACATCAACTAACCACTCCATATCAAGTTGCAGTAATGCTAAGTACCTCCTCTCCTTTTAAGACTGGATGAGGAAACCCAGTAGAAGGAGAGGGTCCCAAAGGCAAGAAACAAACTATCTTCCTAGAGTAAGGTCAAGAGGAAAGAAAATAAAATAGTTTTCCTATCATTGCCTTTCTTGGGTTTCTGAAAGCTTATAGAACCCCATTCACAGAACTATGACTTACTAGGTCCTGGGATTCTACTTAAATCAATTACCACTTTCAAAACTAAAATTCTATTAAGAAAACCACTTTTACCTTGCATTTCTGGTATTTTATCTCTGCTCCTAGATTTCCCCCTTGTTTTAGAGTACCCTCCATAGTATTTCACAGTACACATGACTGTTTTTAATGTGAGTCTATCATTTTTGTATTATGGAAAATGGAAGCACTTTGGTTTTTCGTTGTTGTGGTTCCCGTATTCATGATGTCTATTGCTTTGGGTTTGTCTTCAAACATGCTGGGCTTTTCATAGAAAACAATATGTGATCTGAGTTCTTGGGGACTTCTAAAGCATGCATCAACTTCTATAGTTGTGGAAGAAAATAGCGAATTAATTTAAGGAAAGCAAACATATTTGTCTTTTCCAAATACTCCTCACACTAGATGACAATATCCCTTGCCTACCTCTTTTTTGTTTCCCTCCTTTCATTATATTCTAAAATGCCAGTCGTTCTGTAGAGGCATGGGAATTAGTATAAAAACTTCATGCTATAGCTGCACCTAACATTCGACCTTTACAGCAAAACAGTGTTTTGCTACTTAATGAGATGGATATAAGTATTTATCTTATTTTAAAATATTATTTATTTAATGTATATGAGTACTCTGTAGCTGTCTTCAGACACACCAGAAGAGAGCACCAGATCCCATTACAAATGGTTATGAGCCACCATGTGTTTGCGGGGAATTGAACTCAGGACCTCTGGAAAAGCAGTCAGTGTGCTGAGCCATCTTTCCAACCCCATATAGCTTAGTGAATCAAGAACAGAAGGAAAGCCTGCACATGTCCTCACCTCAGCTATCTGATTCTATCGAGCACCTCAAAGACTTTCTCCTAACTGGACTATCTCTCCTCAGGAGGCAGCTTACTAATGCAGTTTGTCCTGGGGGACATCTACCTTTCTAAGAAGTTTCCCACAGAACTTTTGCCCATTTTCCACCTGAAAGAAATTTTATTTTGTAAAATTTCCCCTTTGTGATGCTTTAGGTTATGTTTTAGTGCCTATTGCATCAAACACCTGAGGCCCCAGTGATAACGTCCCTGTATCCTTCACCTACCTTTTTCTACTTTCCCATATTCTGAAGAAGCCTTCTTTGCTATTCCAAGTTCTGATTGCCTCCCCTCCCCCCAGTTACCTACTTTTTTCTAAAATTAAAGGCAACATTTCCATTGGGAAAAAAATAACACACCCACTGCACCCCGACTTGCTTTCATAGCTAAAAGAAAAGGTATGGATTTTGAGGAAGCTCAGTTATCTTGTGCTTCCCTCAGGTGTGTCCATCAGAAATCCTCCAAGGAGGAGACATCAGCTGTAATGTGTTAAACAATGAGGCTCCAAACTGTTCTCTCCTAGCCCCTCCCCTTTCACTACTTTTGGGTTTGGGCAAGTCTTCTATGCTCTTTAATGAATATGTATTAGCATTCATGCTCCCCAACTATCTGATACAATCTTTTATTGCCTTTTATGTCTACATTCTGTTTTAAGAAATGTAGTCAAAACTGAAAAGAAGTGTGGGCTTTAAACGTCTTTTCTGCTGGTTCTCCATCCCCGTTCCTCTAACTGAAGCTTCATTATTTTACTGCCCTAGAACCTTAGCTTGGACCTTTCTTTACTCACTCCCAAAAGAAACTTGCAGTGTTCACTTACCACTTCCAAATATAGATTATTAAATTCACATTTTTGTTCCTTAATTCTCATCTTTAAACATATTAAAGTCTGATTCTTATTGTGAAAAAAGAACAAAATGAATAAATAAATGATACATAAATAAACAAACCCAAAACAAATAGTACAAAAACAAACCACTTTGGTCACCAGTCCCTGGCATTCGAGCAGATCTGATCTCTAATTAGAGGGATTACTTCTTTGCAGTCACTCAACTGCCTACCCATAGTGTAGAAGCTTAGTATTCTCATATTTCTAAGCTGACTGGTTTAGAGCCACATCTGGATCCTGCCTTTCCATTGTCCCACATATATCTTAACGAAATATAATGGAGACTTTTTTTAACCAGGTATTATGTAGTAAGTCTCAGGCGTGTTATCTAATTCTTTAGGTATAGCATGCAGGAAATACAGTTTCTTACAAGTGTGTTAGCTTTTTTGAACTTTTAGATCTTTATTTATATTTATGTTATTTGTGTGTGAATGAGTGTGTGTGAATGAGTGTGTGTGTGTGTGTGTGTGTGTGTGTGTGTGTG
>JADRCC010163197.1:0-10223 GCA_019843855.1 Hylomyscus alleni
TTTTTTTTTTTTTTTTTTTTTTGGTTTTTTGAGACAGGGTTTCTCTGTGTAGCCCTGGCTGTCCTGAAACTGACTCTGTAGACCAGACTGACCTCAAACTCAGAAATCTGCCTACCTCTGCCTCCCAAGTGCAGGGATTAAAGACATGTGCCACCACCGCCCGGCTGGCTGAAAGGTTTTAAGCTTGTACTTCAGTGGTAGGTGTTAGGAATGTTCCCAGAGTCTAGTAACAAGACAATTGGAAGTAAGTTTAGGAATGAGCTGGGCTGTGGTGGCGCACGCCTTTAGTCCCAGCACTTGGAAGGCAGGGCCAGGTGGATTTCTGAATTCGAGGCCAGCTTGGTCTACAGAGTGAGTTCCAGGATAGCCAGGGCTACACAGAAAAACCACAACACTCACTATACAACAACAACCATCACTGTCAGAAAGAAAAAAAAAAAATAAAATAAATTTTTGAATGCTCATTAGCTCAGAGTCATTGTAGATTCTTTCCTTGGAAGCTGCAAGCATCCTTCATTCCAGGGTAGAGACGCCCTGGGCCACTGGTGGGAAGGCTATAGTGTGGCCTTCCCAGTGTGGCCTTGTATGCTGTTTCCTGCCTTTCTCCTGGTGCCCCATGGTCATCAGAGCCTTCCTTTCCGATCAGGTCTGAGTTTACTGACAGTATCCTATCTGTGCACCCCTCTGATGTACTGGACATGCCTGTGGATCCGAATGAGCCTACATACTGTCTGTGCCACCAGGTGTCCTACGGGGAAATGATCGGCTGTGACAATCCGGACGTGAGTGGATCATGAAGGATACGTACACTGGGAGAGGGGGGACAGATCTTGTAGAGATGGGTGGGTGTTGGCTTTTCTGTGTTTAACGTTCAGTAGCAGTGGGTATGACACAGGCTTTCCCCTTGCTTTGCAGTGTCCCATTGAGTGGTTTCACTTTGCCTGCGTGGATCTCACCACAAAGCCCAAAGGAAAGTGGTTAGTATGAGGTGACTGCAGCCTTGGGCAAGTGTGTCTGCTGCTCTGGGTCTTGTATGTCTCCATATTTCTGCAACATGGTCCTGGCTGGGGAGGGGCCATGGTGGTGGCACGCTTGAGAGCGAGGTCTGCGTCCCAGCTTCCCTGGGTTTGTGTTGTTTCTACTGGTCCTCTCTGAAGAAGAGCTGCTTGGGTACCTCCCTCCGTCCTGGTGTGCATCCAGTATGCCAGGCCAGCTCTGCTGCTCAACTGTGTCCCCTTCAGCTTCAGATTGGAGAGAGTGATTTTAAGTGAAGCCAAGGAGATAAGGCTTTTGTCTCTAGGGGAAATGAGAACCGTACAGAACCCGAGAAGCAGCTGTGGATTCAGTGTAATCCCTCAGGTCTCCGCCTTGCAGAGAATAGGAGGCTTGGGCATTCTTGTTCCCGTCCTACATCTGCTCAGCAGTAGGCTCCTGTTCAAGATATCTCTGAGGTTTTATTTGATTGAGAACCTAATTTTGTTGACTTGAGTTAAATATGGATGCATATTCTTTTTTTTTAAAGAGTTTTTTTTTTAAAGATTTGTTTTATATTATTTTTTTATTTGTATGAGTACACTGTAGCTGTACAGATGGCCATGAGTCATCATGTATGTGGCTGCTGGGAATTGAACTCAGGACCTCTGCCGGCCCCACTTGCTCTGGCCCCGTTCACTCTGGCATAATTCACTGTAGCTGTCTTCACACGCACCAGAAGAGGGCGTCAGATCTCATTACGGGTGGTTGTGAGCCACCATGTGGTTGCTGGGATCCGAACTCAGGACCTTTGGAAGAGCAGTCAGTGCTCTTACCTGCTGAGCCATCTCACCAGCCCTAAGAGTTATTTATTTATGTATATGAGTACATTGTAGCTGTCTTCAGACATGCCAGAAGAGGGTATAGGATCCCATTACAGATGGTTGTGAGCCACCATGTGGTTGCTGGGAATTGAACTCAGGACCTCTAGAAGAGCAGTCAGTGCTCTTAACCGCTGAGCCATCTCTCCAGCCCATGCATGCATATTCTTAAAATGTAGTAGTAGGAACCCAGCCCTTCTCAGAGGAGCACTGGAGCATCTCATGGCCACATTCTCGGTGTGTAGATCAGTCTGTGGCCAGTTGGAGAGTCAGCCGGGAAAGGAGAGTGCGTGCTCTGCCGCAAGTGCCCTGATGATGTGTGTGCTGGGAGTGTAAGCCCACTTCTTAGGATTACAAAGCACTCCACATGGCTCCTTACCTCATGTTACAAGAACCATATGGCAGGTCCTTTGGCTGTGCCTTGTGGGAGGGCGGGCGTGTGGCTGGGCTGCAGTGGGTAGTGGTTACTCCTGATGAGAGGGAAAAGAACGAGCATGTGAAACATGGGACCTGACTTTGAGTTCAAGTTAGTTGTGGTGAGTTGTTTGTAGGATTTCCAGGTGGGGGTGTCTGACTGCACTGGCATGGCTGTTGGGGTACTCCCTCTGAGAGTCTGGAAGCCTGACAGCTGCCTAATGTGCTGGGCCCGAAGCCAGGCAGAAGAGCTGGGGAGTGGGTTCAGTGTCATCTTTCTGTAGTTTAGCAGAATGGCCTTCCTCAGAGGGACACACAGCTTCTGACTGACACGATCACTGCAGCACAGGCCTAGGTGCTCAGCTTCTTAGTACAGAGGGAAGTGTGGTAAGCTGTTACGTGTATTAGAGTTGCCTCCCACGTGGGGAACTTACTGGAATGTCCCTTTGGATCACGAGTGGCTATTACATTCTTGAGTGTCGGTGAACATTGAGTCTCTGGTGTGTGCTTGACCTGTGTGCTTGAACCATAGCACTGTGTGGCCTGGGTGACCTATACAGGGCCCAGTGCAGCTGTGCCAGGAGCCGTTGTCCACTGGCTTACAGGCCCGTGTCTGCACATGTGGTCTTCAGTATGACCAACTGCTATAGTGGAACCCCATATTATGACCAGCCTTATCAGCCTGACCCCAGGGCTGCACTGTATGTATTAGTAGTCAGCGTCAGTATGCTCCAGCCAGTAGTTCAAATGTCAGCAAAAGACAGCGCCTCTTACTCAGTGTAGCTGTTCTCTGGCACTTTGTTACCAGAGTCCAGCCACCCTGTGATATGCAGGACGTATACCTGGGTGTCCTGTGTGCCGGGAGAAACGATGATCCACATGCCTTTCTCACCACAGGTTTTGTCCACGATGTGTTCAGGAAAAGAGGAAGAAGAAGTAAAGAAGAGGCTGTTGTGCCAGACTGAAGAGCAAGCTAATATATTTCTTCACTCATGTTGCAATATGATCTTTCATTTTAAAACTACCTTATTTTGACTGATATTTAATAGTTCAGTGGCCAGTTGTAATTTTGGATATTTCCTAAAACAAGAAGCCACTGCACCATTTGCACAGAACAATCTCATAGGGACTTGCCACAGTGACTTTAGGAGCAGGCTCCCCCATCCCGCAACCTCCCAGCACTGGGAATGACCACACCATCAGTGATGTGTGTGTGTCCGTTTGGGCTGTAGCAAAGTGCATGGTGCAGGATGGACGCATTTTAACCTGTTACACTGCCACTGCTTTGTGACTAGAGGGTCAGCCTGGGTGTCCATGGTTTCCAGGACTGTCTATGGCAGCAGGGAAGCACAGCTGTTGCTCCGGGAGTAAAGTATTCTCAGGCACTGCCCCATGCTGTGCTCTGACCCTGACTGGAGACCAGGGACTCTTGGCCAAGATCCCTTGGATGTGTCTGGAAGGGACTGGGGGGCCCTTCCCAGGTGGAAGCACCCTCTGCGGTCTTGTGTGCCACCTTTTCCTGTGAATTTCCAGCCCCCCCTTTGGAGATTGAGCTTCCATTAGCCTTGGACTGTCAGTTACCACAGCCAGCACTGCCCAACAGTGGACAGACAGCCAGGCTGAGCTTCCAGCTCTCTGGGGATTCCCGCCTATATTTTTTTACTGTGAAGATGAAATTATTGTATTAGCATGAAGGTCATGGGTCTGTGTGTCTATGAAGTGAGTCTGTCTACTGTGAGCTGATTGTAGAACTCTGCTGTGTTGCATCCCACTAGACCAGCAGCTTATTTTCAAGGGGACTGTGATTATGTGACATGATTTGTGATTTTGTGTGCCCAATAGCAGTTCTGGAATGAAGGTAGGAAACTAGAGTGTACTCTTTATTTGACCACTGTCCGAAAAACCAGTGTTGAACTGTCTTGAAATAGTTGGGGGAATGTATACACAGGGCCTGTTGACATGCATCTATGGTGGTTCCTTAAGTGTGACAGGACCTTGAGAGCTACCATTGACTTAGAATTCCTCTGGCATGTTCTTTAGTAACTCACGCTCTCTGAGAAGAATTAAGAGAGCCCAATCGATTCCCAGCCTCACCTCAGAAAAAGACCTGCAAGCCAGAGCTGGGTTGTGCAGCCTCTGATGTAAGGAGAGGCTCGCTCTTTATGTAATGGCAGGCACATTGTTTTCTTATCATGGCCCCAAACAAAGCACCATCCATACCTGTCATCATGGGCATGTTCCTACTGGACAAGAAGTCTTGCATAGCCTGTCCTAGTGAAAGAGGGAGACAGGAGTGGCTTGTGTTTGTGCTACTGAATAAGTTGGTCCACGTTGACCTTTCCTGGGCAGTAGGTACCAGGCAGGTTTGCTGCAGTTGATAGGCAACTGTGCAAGCTTGTCTCTAGGCTCAGGAGAGCTCTGGGAATGGGGTGGCATTCTTCTTAGGGACCCCTCTCAGGGTCAGATTAGGTAGACATAACTTAACCTTTAAAAGTCGCGAGGGATTTGTTTTTCCCTCCCCCCTCCTCTTTAAAGACTAGATCGCGTGTATCCTAGGCAGGCTTTGAACTCGCAATGTAGCTGAGCATAACGTTGATCCTTTGCTCTTCCTTCACCTCCCAAGTGCTGAGGTTACAGGCGTGCGTGCGCCAATACATCTAGTTTTGCAATGTTAGGGACCAAACCCAGAACTTTTTTTAGTTTGGTTTTTTTCAAGACAGGCTTTCTCTGTGTAGCCCTGGCTGTCCTGGAACTCACTCTAGACCAGGCTGACCTCCAACTCAGAGATTCTCCTGCCCCTGCCTTCCAGGTGCTGGGACTAGAGGCGTGCCCCACCGCCACCAGCTCCGCCACCAGCTCCAACCTAGAACTCTGTGCATTAGCTAAGCCTTCTCTATTCTTTTACCATTTGTTCTCTTTCTTCAGTGCTTGAAGTCAGGCCTCATGCTTCCTTTTAATCTTAAATTTTAGATTATTTATTTATTTATTGAGAGGCAGGGCTTTATTATGTAAAAGACTAGTTTTGAACTTGCAGTCATCCTGCTGGAGCTAGGCAATGTTGGGATTACAGATGTGTGCCATTATGTCTGGACTGCTTTTTACAGTTTCTGTAAGCACAGAAGTTTTTAATCAGATCTTGCCTGGTAATTAATGCCTTAGAAGCTGGGTTAATACTTGAGATTCAGCCTGAGGCAGCTGAATCCTTTGATGGTCAGGAAGAAGTGGTGTTTACTGGTGGGGGTGTTAGAGGCTGGAGGAGCTCCATCTCCTGGCTTCCTGAGGTCATGCTGGCTCTTCCCGAGTTCTTCTACCTGGGGCCATCCTACATATTGGCTTCTGACTTTTATTTATTTTGTAAGTTTCTATGATTATCTGCTTTTTCTTTTTGACAGTTATAATGTCATAAAAATAAGATGTGTATAGCTTGGTAAAAAACAGAATTCATGAGTTTGGGGATTTAACTCAGTGGTGGAGAAACCTGCCTAAAAAGTGTGAAGCTCAACATGGCATTGACTTATGGACGTGGACAAAGCTGCCTTTCAAAAGTGATGACCCCTGGCAACAAAACGGGGGGGGGGGTGAACGCAGAAAGGAAAATCTTTGGGTCATTGTTGGTACTGTGATGGAAGGCTTGTTCCCACTATTACTGTGTGTGAGCGAGGAGCAAACTCAAGGAAAAGTGTCCAGCACCAGCTCTGCCTCAGGTGCTGAGACGCCATGTGCACACCACTCAGCCCTGTTCCAGAAGCCCTCATGTCTCCATCGCTGGACCAGACACTCTTTTTCATGCCTGCCCATCAAGACTTGCCTCTTGAGCTATCCCTGCTTCATAAACAGAGTGGGTAGGGTGATCCCCGTAGGTCACTATGGCAGCTGCTTTGCCTGAGCCAAGGCTGGGTCCTCCCTGTGTAATTCCCCTTGTAAGTACATGAGTGTTTTGCTGAGAGGAGAGGAGTCATCTTTCTTGTTTTCTGTGCACATTATCAATAGTTTCTTATAGAAGAAGCATGGTGAATTAGTAAAAAGCTGAGCCCCCAGATCTGTGAACATGTTAGTGGTGTGATGGTCCAAGCAGCGCTGACCATTCACCTATCCAGCAGGTGGGGTCAGTAGGAAGCAGGCTACCCGCCGTGTCTTCCACTCTGCAGTGAAGAGCCCCTTGATGTGAGGGTTTGTGGATGGCTGGGGAAGTGGGCACCTGCCTGCTCCTGTGTATACAGCATCTTGCCTTCTATCCCTCACCTGTCCCCAGAAGGCCTTGGTGGGGATGCTTCAAGCAATAACACCGTCCAGAGAGCAACTCCTCCATGTGATCACCATGCCAAGGCTGGCCCTGTTAGGGGCCGGGAGGTTAGGTAGGTCTTCAGGGTTTGAAGTCAAACAGTGAGGAACATTTGTTTCAGGCTTTGAAACCCCGTTTTCTACGAACAGAGATTGACTGGTCTTCACTGCCTATGCTGAGAGGAGCTTTAAAGGAGGGGAGGTCTAAGAAGTGTCTCTTCCCTCAGAATGTGCTGTGGTCCTTGCTCTGCGCCACACTCCATCCATCAGGATGGTCCAGCTTTAACATGAATGTCACATTTCATTTTCAAGGAATTATTACCTATGTCCCCTTTGTAAAGGAGAGATACTATTGTAAATCTTTTTATTAAATAATGTAAAGATGTATATCTGTATTTTTGGATCATGGATTATGGATATATTGTTTAATAAATAAAAGTATTTTTGGGAAGAAACGTTTGAAAGTAGATCATTTTGAAAACAGGCACGTAGATCCCTGTGCTGCGACAGAGGTGAGCACGATGAGGGTGCCACCGAGGGACTTCACGGACCTAGGACTGCATTTGATTCTGGTTAGGTATTCAGGGAGGTCAGTGGCCACTGTTGGGTTTCCAGGCTCCCGAGGAAGATGTATGCGTGAATGGGAGTACTAGGGGCTGCTTTATAAAATAGTGCTGAGGGCTGGGGATATGTCTCAGTGGTAGAGCACCTGCCTTCCATGTGCAAGGCCTTAGGTTCTTCCTCAGCAATGTGAAGGGAAGTACTGGGTCCCCTGGTGTGGGAACCTAGACCTGGGGGATTCTTGGGAATGTTAGCATCTCTTTGAGAATATGCTAGTTTGGTCGGGCAGTTTCCACACACATCCACAAAAAGGCCCCAAACTGGGTGCTTAGCAAGAATTATTTCCTACAATTTTGAAGGTTTGAAATCAAGGCGCAAGCAAGGTTGATAGCTGCTAAGGGCTTTGTGTAGGCTGGTGCCTTCTCAGACGATACATGTGAAGCTAGGTAGAGAGGAAATTCTCTAGTATTTATCTCATTTGTAGCCTTGGCTATCCTGGAGTTCTCTCTGAAGACCAAACTGGCCTGAAACCCCAATACCTGGGGGATCAGACAGGTTGATCTCTGAGATTCAGGCAGCCTAGTCTACATAGCTAGTTGCAAGCCAGGCTGGCCAGCGTAGTGAGATCAGGACTTTGAGCAGCCTAGGCAAGTACTCTACTACTGAGCTACATCCCAGGCTCCAGTGTTTCTTTAAAACAGATCCTGAAGGTCCCAGCCATAAGTCCCTGCTTACTCTTAATCACAGACACGTAGGCTCTGCCCCTAAACAGTCATGTTAGGGGTTTGGGCCTCCACATGCGAATCTGGGCATATACATTACTGAGCCATCTTAGACATTTCCTTGGACAGTGCTGAGTTAACGTGGTCAGCATGAGACTCAGCTTTTCACCCATCATGGGAAACACTTTAAGAGGCCGTGGTTTTAGGGGAACGGTCCCATGGCCATATATTGGCTCTAAGTCTCTGTGTATGTTCCAGTGTATCAGAAGTCACTTCCCAGGGTGACTGGTAAGGTAAAGGGAAAGTCCAGTTCTTTAGGTGGTGGCTAGGTGAGGGACAGCTGATCTTGACAGGCTCTGAGTTGTACTAATTCCAAGGGTCCAAGATGGCGCTGGCTTTGGTGATCAGGTGCTGAGTGTATAAAAGGACCGAACACCTGGGTGTCTTTCCTGAGCCTGTAACTGACTGTCTTAGGGTTACTATTGCTGTGATAAAACCCCATGACCAGAAGCACCTTGGAGACACTCA
Organism: Hylomyscus alleni; assembly: GCA_019843855.1. Taxonomy (NCBI): domain Eukaryota; kingdom Metazoa; phylum Chordata; class Mammalia; order Rodentia; family Muridae; genus Hylomyscus; species Hylomyscus alleni. Next base: position 8,360 of record JADRCC010163197.1, read on the forward strand.
AAGTGCCACATGACTGTTCATCACCAAAGGAAGTTAGGACAGAAACTCAAATAGGGCAGGGCAGGATCCTGGAGGCAGGAGCTGATGCAGAGGCCATAGAGGGGTGCTGCTTACTGGCTTGTGTCCATGGCTTGGTTCAGCCTGCCATTGTATAGAATTCAGGACCGCTAGCCCAGAGATGGACTCATCCACAATGGGCTGGACCCTCTCCTATCAATCACTAAGAAAATGCCTTCTTTTAGAGGGGAGGTATTTTCTCAACTGAGATTCCCTCCTTCCAGATAACTCTAGCTTGTGTCAAGTTGACATAGAACTATCTAGCATATTGACATTCTTGATAACTTCTAAATACTCCTTAGTGGCCTATGGAGTATGGGCCTAGTAGAACCCTCTGGAATGTCCTTCCAGCCAGTATAGGAATGCACTTGTAGTTGTGTCTTGGACCTGGATGATGCCAGGGTGATGTGTTAACCATGTCCCAGTGCCCCTGTCTGATAAACCGGGGAGGGTGAGCAGACCCGAGGGAATTGCTCTTCGGAAGGCACAGCTGTAGCTTGATCCATCCCAGCATACACCATATAGCTGTTTTGTTTTGTTTTGTTTTGTTTTTTTAGAAATATAGAACTTCAGATTTTTTTTTTAAGATTTATTTATTTATTTTATGTGAGTACACTGTTGCTGTTTTCAGATACACCAGAAGAGGGTATCAGATCTCATTAGGGATGGTTGTGAGTCACCATGTGGTTGCTGGAAATTGAACTCAGGACCTCTGGAAGAGCAGTCAGTGCTCTTAACTGCTGAGCCATTTCTCCAGCCCCCACCATGTAGCTGTTGACCCCTAAATGCTGCATTCTTTTTTTCTTTTTGGGTTCTCTGTATAGCTCTGGCTGTCCTGGAACTTGCTCAGGCTGGCCTTGAACGAACTCAGAGAGATCTGCCTGCCTCTGCCTCCTAAGTGCTGGGATTAAAGGCGTGCACCACCACTGCCCAGCATATTCTTTTATCCAATTTGCAAGGACTACACAGTGCCTTGGCTTTTAGTTGGCAAAGCACCATTATACCTCTGTTCTTGCCTCAACTTCAGGAGCCCCCTGCTCTTCCTGGTATAGAACTCTAAATTATTTTTAACATCTTATAGAATGTATGTCCAGGCTTGTTCCTCGATGGGAAGTGGGTAGGTTGGAAGTGACAGTTTATGGAGCTACCCCAGGAAACTGGGAGATGAACCCTGTTTCAGATAACAGGTCTGTCCTGCCAACAAAATGGAAACTACTGGGGTTATTTATCGCTGAATATAGCCGGGGGATGATGAAGTAACAGGAAGAACTGCAAGAAACAGCGATTACCGAGGGCTGGGAGTTGAAGGGAAACAGTATCACCCAGACTCAGCCCAGGAAACTACTGCTGGGCTGCCGCTCTGTGCCTTGGAGCTCTTTAACTGCCTGAGGATTGGGTGGCTGGGGCTGACCCCAGGAGGTCAGGGATGTGGTCCTTACAGTTAAGTCGCAGCCTCGGGCTTTTTTTTGTTTGTTTGTTTCTTTGAGGGTTGGGCAGAGTCTTGTCTCTAGGTGAGAGGGAAGCTCAGGGGAGACAGAAAGAGGGCAGAGATTCATAAGGATAGGTAGAAGTCCCTAGGAAGTTAGAAATGCCTGGGGAAGAGAGGAGCTTCTAAGGGTGACAGTGGCCCCTGCGGAAAGAGCCAGTGAACTGAAGAAGTGGCTCCTTATCTCTTGGAGCTAGTCGGTGGACCACGATGGGGCCTTTTGGGAAAAGTGTGTGGAGTTGGATTTTGGTCAAAGCAGGATACTTTCCATTTTGGGACGTGTGTGTGTGTGTGTGTGTGTGTGTGTGTGTGTGTGTGTGT
>JADRCC010163198.1:0-12586 GCA_019843855.1 Hylomyscus alleni
TATTTATTTATTTATTTATTTATTTATTTATTTATTGTGTATGTGTGTGCAAGTGCAATTGTTGTAGGAGCATATGTATGTAGTTCAAAGATCAACCTAGGGAACTTGATTGTTTTCTTATCTCATGTGTGTATCAGGGATCTCTTGTGTGTAACTCAGGTTATCAGGTTTGGTGGCAAACATCTTTACCTGTGGAGCTATCTTACTGCTCCCTAGCTAACTTTTTTAAAGACAAGAGTTTCTTCATGAAGTCCAAGTTGACCTTATAGTTGCAGTCCCCTGAGTATTAGGATTACTTTTGTGGCCTACTGTATCTGGCTTCTGTGTTGTAGCTGCAAATTTCTTCTCCTTTAAAGCAAGTAGTACTTACTTTTTAGTTTCTTATCTTGGCCTCTGTATGCTGCCTGGGTGTCTGCCTGTGTGGTTAATGGTCAGCCATACATCTAACACCTGCCAGTCAGAGCTGGACATGGAGATCAGGCTTCCTTTGTCCAGCAGCCTCTACTCTTCCTGTCATCCTTCTATAGAGTGTAGTTTAGGGACTGCCCTCATGCCACATGCCAACTTTGGGAAACTTGGTAGGTTCCTTTCCAGAACTTCCTATATCACCTGCTATCTCTTTGTTGTTCGGATGTTTCACCTAGAGATTATGATTATTTGTAGTATGTTTCTTCTAATACAGACTACTTGGTCACTCCTGCATGCAAGCCACTTTTCACTAAAGAGTAACTGTCTTGTATATATAGGTGATACCCATTTGTTTCAGAGTATTTGGAAAACTAAGAAAAGTGCACATGCATGAATTAAAAGTTATTTATAATCCCGTTTACAGAGAAGCCACTGTTAACATGTTTTGTTAACATTATTAGGTCATTTCTTTCTTTCCTTCCTTCCTTTTTGTCTGCTTCTTGTCTTAGGGCTTCTGGGACCAAACACCATGACCAAAAGCAAGTTGGAGAGGAAGGGGTTTGTTTGGCTTACACTTCCATGTTGTAGTGTAACAGTGAAGGAAGCCAGGATAGGAATTCAAATAGGGCAGGAACCTGGAAGCAGGAGCTGATGTGGAGCTGCATGGAGGGTGCTGCTTACTGGCTAGCTCCACATGACTTGCCCAGCATGCTTTTTTATAGAACCCAGGACCACCAGCCTAGGAGTAATACCATCACAATGGCCTGCTCCCTCCACATCAATAACTAGTTAAGAGAAGTCTCTATAGCTAGATATTATGGGAGCATTTTCTCAATTAAGGATCTCTCTTTTCAGATAACTCTAGCTTCTGTCAGGTTGACAGAAGACTAGTCAGCAAACTGTTTCTGCTCTTTCTTTCTCCTATATTTGTTAAATATGAACCACCTCTGTGCTCACTGTGGATTGCGGGGATCAAACCCCACCTCTCTGTAGGCCTCAAGGCCTAGAGGTAGTTCAGTACCATGCATATGGCATAGTCTTTTGATTAGTACCAGCAACTGGTGTTTAAGGTGTCCCACTGAGGAGATTGGAAGACCCAAGTCTTCCAATATCTATCTTGGAATATCTATCTGTCTGTCTGTCTGTCTGTCTGTCTATCTATCTATCTATCTATCTATCTATCTATCTATCTATCTTCGAGATAGCTTCCATAGCTACTGGGGAGCACTGCTACTCAAGACCTATTGAGATGGCAAGGACAGTTTTCAGATGGAGATCTATCTGACTCTTTGCTTTCATGATTTTCAGTTGTTTTTTATTTTTTGGAGAGGGTCTCACTATGCATACCCAGGTGGCCTCCCACTATGAGATCTTTCTGCTTCTGTTTTCAGAGTGCTGGGATAACAAGCATGTTCTACCCAGCTTTAAGGTCTCTTAAAATTTTTTTGCTTTGTTTGTTTGTTTGTTTTTTTTTTTTTTTTTTTTTTTCTAGACAGGGTTTCTCTGTATAGCCCTGGCTGTCCTGGAACTCACTCTGTAGACCAGGCTGGCCTTGAACTCAGAAATCCTCCTGCCTCTGCCTCCGCCTCCCAAGTGCTGGAATTAAAGACGTGTGCCACCACCGCCCAGCCTAAAATTTTTTTTAGACAGAGTCTTAATAGCCTTGCCTGCCCTAGAACTCACTATGTAGACCAGGGTAGCTTCAACTCAGAGATATCCACCCGTTTCTGCCTCCTGAGTGCTGGGATTAGCAACATGTACCACCAAGCCTGGCTGTTTATTTTAGGGCAGTTTTTGGTTTATAGCAGAACAGAAATAAGGTAAAGATTGTCCAAATCAACTGTTTCCTTGTCTTTCACATGTCACATGTATCACCTTATTCCTATTGACACCACCCACAGGGGTTCACTTGTTTAATTGACCCTGCATGGACATTCTTGTCATCCAGAGTTTATAGTACATGCTGGGACACCCTCTTGTTTCTGTGCTTTTTGTAGGTTTAGACTGCCATGATGATCAGATAAGACATGCTGCATTCTACCCATCCCTCCCCACTTCTTTTTAACAACTGTACACTTTCTTTTCTTGTAGCTTTGCCTTTTACAGAATATCAGATGCAGGTAGCTGAAACCATGTAGCTTGTACAGATTAAGTTCTACTTTAAGTCTTAGTTAAATAACATACATATTTCATTTGCATATATACACACATAGAAATGTATGTGTGTATGAATGTACATATGTGTGTACATATATTATATATATGTATATATAACCAAAAAACATAATTTGAAGATTCAGGATAGATTGTTATTAGTTAAGGTTTTCTTTGTTTTTTTTTTCCCAAGTGCTGGGATTAAAGGCGTGTGCCACCACTGCCTGGCTAGTTAGGTTTTTTTATGTGTTCCTCAGTAGGAGGACACCTGTACTTTTCCTTATGTTACTCAGCTTTTGTTGTGAAATTGGGCCAGGTAGTATATAATTTTAGGTCAGCCAAAGCTCTAGCCTCCGAACTGAAAGGAAGATTTCCCAGTTTAGCCCTCTTGTTGTCATTCAGTAATTAGAGCTAGTTTCGAAGGTTGTAGATCTGTGATGATTTGAAATTCCATTTATATCAGAATTAATGGGTCTTTACAAGTCCTTCTTTTCTCTTCAGAGGTAAGTTAGAATTTTACATTCTGATACATCAATGTACATTACATGTATGTGTGTTTAAAGATATTGGGTAGGTAGGTAGGTAGCAACCTCCTTACTAAAACGAGTAAGGTCATTGTTTGGGATAGGTATGGTAGGTGTAGTGTGTGTTACTCTTCTGATGGCTATGACAATAAGAATGTCTATAACAATAAGAATCTCATTGCTTTTTTTTTTTTTTCCTAGCACCAAGCCCTGACTGGGAGCCTAGTGGTGGGGCCTAGCAGTGCCACAGAAGCCGACCCCTTTAAGAGGCAACAGGTGATGCCACCCACAGGTATGCCCAGCATGACCAACATTGCAGTGACAGTTTAGTTGCCTCATGTTTCTAAAGAACTTAATTTCTACTTTCAAAGTTAATTTTTGCTTGGGTTATTATCAACTAAAATATTTGTATAAGTTTTTATCTGTATTGAAGTTAGAAATTCATCAGTTGATTCTGTACATTCCATCTAACTTCCCATGAACAACCATTATGGTATGGCTTACTGTTAGCGTTGCCTAATCACCTTTGGAAGCATTGATTAATTAATTAGTTGGTTTTTGAGACAGGGTTACTTTGGGTAACCTTGGCTATCCTGGAACTTGCTCTGTAGACCCAGCTGGCCTTAAACTTAGAGATATCTGCTTGCCTCTGCCTCCCAAGTGCTGGGAATAAGGCGTGTGCCACCACTGCCTGGTGGAAGTTTCCTTTTAACCTGCTTTCCCCCTCTATCCATAATGTGATGACACCTTTTTTCCCCTCCTCCTTTTTAATGTGAGAGGCTCAAGAAGGTGACACATAGCTGCCTCTGACTTCTTGTCTGCTTCTACAACCACAGCTGGGACCACTGTCAATATTTTGTGATTCTCACAGATGTTAGATGTTACTCATGCTCAAATTTCCTTACATATGAGTCATTGTGAAAAAATTCAGGGGCTGTCGAGATGGCTCAGAGGGTAAGAGCACTGACTGCTCTTCTGAAGGTCCTGAGTTCGGATCCCAGCAACCACATGGTGGCTCACAACCACCTGTAATGAGATCTGACGCCCTCTTCTGGTGTGTCTGAAGACAGCTACAGTGAATTACAGCTGAGGGATGGGGCTGGAGCAAGCGGACTGGCAGAGGTCCTGAGTTCAATTCCCATCAGTCACACACATGATGGCTCACGGTCATCTGTACAGCTACAGTGTACTCATACACATAAAATAAATAAAAATAAATCTTTAAAAAAAAAGAAAAATTCAGATATAAACATATAGACAGTTACTTTTAAAAAAATTGACCATAAGAGGTCACTTTCCCACTTCATGCACCTGAAACTCCCGTTGTCTACACCATGGCACCATGTTCCATTGTGTGGATGAACCTTTAATAATAGTAAAACCTACTGCTATTACTACTACTACTACTACTACTACTACTACTACTACTACTATTACTACTACTACTACTACTACCACCACCACCACCACCACCACCATCATCATTATGTACTGTCCCATAAGACCTGGTTGGTCTTTAACTTTCAATGTAGCTCAGGTTAGCCTTGAACTTGGAGGGACCCTCCTGCCTCTGACTCTCCAGTGCTGGGTTTACAGCTGTGTGCCACTGCACATGTCTTTGGACAGTTGACTTTTATCAGTCAGTCTTTTCTAGTCACCATATTTTTTTCTATCAGGATGAACAGACACTAAACATTTAGTCATTTGTCATACCTGGTAGCTGATCTGAAGGAACAGCCACCCAGGTCCCTGAGGAATAAGATGTAGTACTGCTGACAATTTGCCTGCCAGCAACATGTCCAGTTCCGTTACTGTCAGTAGTCTCTGGTTCTTTCACATCTGGCCATTTTCCTTACTTTAATAAATCTTGTAGTCTTTGGTGGTTGACCTAAGAGTAGAGTCATACCTACTGTTCTGATGTGGATGTCTGATTCTGAATAAGGTTGCACAGGAGCTTTTATTGCTCTTTAACTATTTGTGACTCTGTTCTTGGCTCGCTATTGATGTTCTCTGTCCACTGTCCTGGGCATTGAAACTTCTCATGTTATTTGTGAGCGCTTTGAGAATGGTTAAGTGAGCCTCTCTGCCAGGCACATGTTGCAATGTCTCTCAGTTCTTGTCCTTTGGCCTTTGTATGATGCCTTTATTTCTACTTGCAAAATTTTAATGAAACTATATCAACCTATCCTTTATAGTATAGAAGGGCTTCCCATTTCAAAGATTATAAAAACATTTATATATGTTTTTTTCTACTACTTCTATGGTTTTATTTTTACATGAAACGACACCTTTCTTGAAAATTATTCTAGAGCAGTCTAAGAGACCTCGTCTTGAAGTGGGTCATCCAGGGGTAGTTTTCCAGCATCCAGGGGTGAATGCAGGAGTCCCTCTGCAGCAGTTAATGCCAACAGTCCAAGGTAAGACCCAGCAGCAGTAGAGCAGTGCTCTTAGCTTGTCATGAGGGAATGCCCAAAACCTGGAGCCCAGCCCACATTAAAGCCATGCAGTCAAGGGAGTCTAATGGATGTGGAATTTCCCACATGGGAACATGTCTCTGCACCCCAGTCAATTCAGTATTGAGAAAGCCCCCAGAGACAGGTTCTTGACATTCTAGTGGAAGACATACATCTCTGCATTGTGCTTTCTGGTGATTTTATTTCTGTGTTACTAATTGCTACTGCTGTCAGATACCCTGTGGTTATTTAATGCTTGTTTTGCTTAGTACTAACTTGAAATAGTTGGGTGCATTCTTTCCTTCTTTGTGTGCTCATCCTGACCTTAGGTCTGCTCTAGAACACTCCCATTTTGACTGTAACAGTTCTCATGTGAGAGGCAGAATGTCCAGTGTGTGTCCTTGTGACTCGTTTGGTAGAAGCTGCTGTGCACTGAGGTCTATGCTTTGGGCTCTTTCTTATTTTTCAGGAGGGATGCCTCCAACTCCTCAGGCCACACAGCTCACTGGACAGAAGCAGAGTCAGCAGCAGTACGATCCTTCCACGGGTCCTCCTGTGCAGAACGCCGCCAGCTTGCATACCCCACCACCACAGCTCCCTGCGAGGCTGCCTCCAGCCAGTGTCCCAGCCACAGCCCTCCCTTCCACCTTACAGTTTTCACAGCAGTCACAGATGGTGGAGGCTCCAACTCAGCTCCAAATCCCCGTGAAGACTCAACAGCTAAATGCCCCTATCCCTGCCCCAATGCCCAGCCAGCTCCCTGCTCCTTCTTCACAGCCCGCCCAGCCGGCCCTACATGTTCCGATGCCCGGGAAGGCGCAGATGCAGACCTCTCAGCTTTCCTCCCAGACCCAGGTACTCTGTGGACATTGGCTGTTTTACTAGTGTGGTGCAGAAGACAGGAGGAAACAGTCTGCAAAGGTGGCTTGGCTTGCTGTCTAGGTATTTGGTAGGGTGGTCTTCGCTGAACCTGCACATTCCTGGAAGCAGCTTTACCTGCCCTTCTTAGCACAGTTGGTTATTGTAGCAGTTGCAAATTAATTCTATTTGGCTTTGTAATAACAATCATTAAAGTAATAGAAAACCATTATTATTGTTGCTGTTAGTAGAGAAAGCCTCGACCTATTGAGTTACATGCTATTCAGAGGGCGTTGGATTCGTCACCCCATTTGGTCTTTTGGGAACTCTTAGATGGTGACCGATTTTACCAGTCTTCAAAGTTATGGGACTGACCCAAAGAGCAGAAGTGGCAATTCAGTGTTGACTCTAGCTTTGTTCAAGGGTGAAGCTGGGTTTTCACCATCAGCTACACTTGCTCCTTTGCTGCTACCTTTTCTTTTTTTCCAATACTATCAACTCCACCAGTGGGAACAGCACTTTGCCTGTTGTAATGTTGAGCATGCTGCTCCTCCTCACTGATTTTACACCTATGTGGGTTTGTGAATATTTCCCCTAGCTTCTGGAGCCCAGTGAGATCACGAAGTATGGGCACACTAGCTGTAGAACACAGATGGGTGTCAGTGCTAGTCCCATTTGCTCTTACCTCTCTCATATTAATAAAAGCTTTAAGTTTCAGTTAGGATATACAATAAGGATTTAAAACAGATGGGAACAGAATGGGAAGAAGAACAATCTAGACTGACAGCCATTAGCTGTGGTAATGAATTCATTGGCATTAGTTTTTCTGCTTAGCAGTTCTGTGAAGTGGAATTACCATTCCCATTTTCTGACAAGTTCAGGCCACAAGGTTTTAATCTTGCCATATCATCAGCTAAGTGGTAGGGCTCTGTGTAGTTCTTGGGTTATTCTAGAGCTTTGAGGCAGGAAGGTATGGAGACTTCCTACACACTTGGTTACAGGAGGGCGGTGGTTCCACAAGGGCCACTAAATTCTGTCCCTATGACTGGCTGATGGCGGGCTGACTTTCTATTTTTTTTTCTTTCTCTTCTTTTCCTCTTTCTCCCTCCTTCCCTCCCTCCCTCCCTCCCACATCCCCTCCCTCTCTAAACAAGACTTTCTGTGTATCCCTGGCTGTCCTGGAACTCACAGAGATCCCACCTGCCTCTGCTTCCTAAGTGCTGGGAGTAAAGGTATGCACCACTACACCTGGCTCCCTGTGGCTTTCATGAGAGTGATCATTTTTCTCTTGGAGTCACAGTCCTAACTTAGGGCAGCACTGGATTTTCTTACCTTTATTTTCTGCCTTTGTTGATAAAAGGATCAGCTATGATAGATGGCTTTTAGGAAACTGTACTGAGATGGAGAGCTGATTCAATGGTTAAGAGCACATACTACTCTTCCAGAGAAGACCTGAGGTCAGCTTACACCATCCACATTGGATGGTTCACAATGTAAAAGACCAGTTCCATGGGTTCTAACATCTTCTGAACTCCAAAGGCACCTATATTCATGTGCATATACATACCCACACAGAGACACATCTATAAATACAATCTTTTAAAGAATAAAACAAAACCATAAATCTATAGAAACCTATTACTTAGTTAGACCTCATAACACAGGTCTGTAATAACAGCTACACGGGAGGTTGAAGCAGGAGAATTGCAAGCTTAAGGCTATGTTGGCAAACTTACAGACCCCATTGCAAAAAGTAAAAAGGAAGCTGAGTAGACTGTTTTCCTAGAATGTAGGAGGTCCTAGGGTCAATCCCCAGTATGGTGGGAGGGTGGGAGAGACCCTTGTTTCCTATGAGTTGGACTAGGATTCGCCCCTCTTTTCTGTAAAGGGCCATAGGAGAAAGTTTTTAGCTTTGCAGGCCATTCTGTTTGAGAGTCCCTCAGCTTTGTTCCTCAAAACATCACAAACAGTTTGTGAGTGAATAGAGGTGGCTACATTCCCACAAAGCTTTATTTCCATATATATGTTCCTTCTGGGCCCTGTGAGATACTTACCCTTTGGGGTCATTGTTAAATCTCGAGACTTTGTCAGCTGAGTCTTCCTTGTCCTGATAGTCCTGACTGGCCTTCCTGCCAGTCTATTCCTGGCTTTTCACCTATCTCTAAGTGGCCTCCTTCCTGGGCTCCTGGGAGAATTTCACACAGACTGCTGGAGTTGAGGCCCCTTTTGTGAATGTGATTTCTGGACAGTAAGAAAAGTTTTCTGCCTCTCCAGCCTTCCCGCCACAAGAGACATAAGTGGATGTTAAAAAGATGCAAGATGCCAAGCTGAGACATGGTGGCTCTCGCCTATAATCCTGGCACTCAAGAGGCTGAGACAGAGAATGGAGAGTTCAAGGCCAGCCTAGGCCTATTGAGCTCTTATCTCTAAAAAAGATACATAAAAACAATAAGTTCAGCTGACACTTTGATGATGTTACTACATAAAAATATAATAAAAAATAAAGTCTAGTTTAGCAGTTCATTATTTTTTCTACAGCTAAAACAAAAACAGTTTATGCTATGCGGATTTTGTTTTGCCCTAAATTAAAAGATGAAGGGACTCTGGCTCGTGGTTTGAGAGTACAGCCCATTATGATGGGGAAGTCATGGCAACAGGGGTGTGTGTCATCTGGTCACATTGTATATGCTATCAGTGAGCAGAGGGAGATGGATGAATGAAAGGCTGGTGGTGCTCAGTCATATGGCTTCTTACAGCTTTCTTTTCTTGTGACTTCATGGTCAAAGCAACTGCCTTTCCTTATTTATAATGCCTTTAAATTAAACTTATTAAGCAAATTAAACTTAACTTAAAAATTAAAAGTAAAATTTGCCAGTTTAGACTCAAAAAGCATTACAAGAAAACAACATATTCCAAAAAATGCAAGGAAAAAAAACTGCACGTGGTGTTGTGTACCTGTAATTCTAGCCCCCAGAAGGCTGACCCAGGAAGATAAAGAATTCAAGGCCTACTTAGGCTGTATATTCAAGCGATTTTTGTTTTGTTTTATTTTGTTTTTTGTTGTTTGTTTGGTTTGCAATAAGGGGAAAAGAAAACAAATTACTTTTTAAAAGAGGGAAAAAAAAGCTAAAGAAAAGGAAACGCTTTCATGAGCTCTGAGATAATAGACCACAAAGTACAGTTTACAGCGGAGGCTTTTGAGTAGGTTCTGTGTAGAGCAGCAGTTTCGTCTTTGGACACCGTCTCTCTATGGTTCTGAGTTGTGGTTTGTGTTGGGATTAATTTTGTGTGCATGTGTAACCATGGAGAGGAAGTCACTGCCTGTGCTGGCTGAGCTCTCTGGAATTTGGGCACTCTGAACCTGCAGAAGCCTTGTCCTGACCCTGATTCACTTGTCTTCTGCCCACTAGACAGTGGCATCGACCAGGCCCCCCTTGGACTCTGCCCAGCCCTGCCAGCGGTCTCTGCCCACTTCCTCCTCTTCCTCATCCCTTGTACCTGTGAGTGGCTCAGGTCCTGGACCCTCGCCTGCCCGTTCTTCACCAGTGAACAGACCCTCTTCTGCTACCAACAAGGCTCTGTCTCCCATCACTTCTCGGTCTCCAGGGGTGGCAGTATCAGCTCCCCCTAAGCCACAGAGTCCTGCTCAGAATGCAGCCTCATCCCAGGAGGGTTCTCAGGATAAGCTGGCAGAACAAATAACACTGGTAAGTGTACATAGGAAAATATGGGGCATATTTGTTTGGTTTGAGAATCTCCTTATTTCCTAGGCTATCCTGTAGTTCCTGGGTTTGGGAGATCTTGCTCTCAAACTGGCCAAGAGAGTAGCTGAACAAAACAAGGAGGTATGTCACTATATAACACACCTGGGACTCACTAGTATTCTGGTTTGTGACATACATTTCACTATTTTAAGGTTGTGGTATTTTAAAACTAAACATTTGGTTTATTATCATTAGAAACCATGACTGGGACCAAGTAATGCAGCCTTTTCTGCTAGAAGTAGACTCATGGACGTCATTGCCTTGTGGTGAATCTGACCATGGTAGACTGATTTCCTTCCAGTCATGGCTAAAGGGTAGAACTCAGGCAGGACTGGAGCACGTATCTTCAAGAGACAGTTGCTGCCCAATACTTGGTACTTGGTACTTAGGTTTTGTTGGCTGAGTGTTTTGTTCAGCTTCCTCAAAGGATTTAAAAGAAGCATTACATTACATTAGATTAGTATAAACTCAGTGTTTATTATCTAATTTGGTTTGAGCTCTGTAGTGAGTCTTCTTGGTCGATTTGAAGTGAATTCTGGCATGGTTGTTTTTCTTGTACACACTTTCTTTGGTGTAAAGATTAGTTCTTTTTTTGTTTGTTTGTTTTTTTTCGAGACAGGGTTTCTCTGTATAGCCCTGGCTGTCCAGGAACTCACTCTGTAGACCAGGCTGGCCTCAAACTCAGAAATCCGCCTGCCTCTGCCTCCCAAGTGCTGGGATTAAAGGTGTTCGCCACCACTGCCCGGCAAAGATTCTTTTAGTTTCGTTCTGACTTCTTTTTTCTTTTTTACTGGTGCTTGGGATGCTAGATGATTGCTTTACTGCCAAGTTAGACCTAGGCCATTTTGTCTTGCTCTTTAGAGACAGCAGGATACCACTGTTGTTTCCTTGAAGGTGTCTGTATCTCTGTTGTGTTCTTGTAGATCCTCCTCACTGTGCACATTTATATCATAACAGTGGCCTCCTTGAGTCTCTCTCTTTCAGTTCCTGAGCCTTTCACACAGGAAGGTTTAGCAAAGCACATTTAATTACATGCTGATCTTTACTACCCACATCCATGCTCCTTACAGGAAAACCAGATCCATCAGCGAATAGCAGATTTAAGGAAGGAAGGCTTGTGGTCCCTAAGGCGGTTGCCAAAGCTTCAAGAGGCCCCGCGCCCAAAATCTCACTGGGACTATCTGCTGGAAGAGATGCAGTGGATGGCCACAGACTTTGCCCAAGAGCGGAGGTGGAAGTTAGCTGCTGCTAAGAAGGTAAGTTTGAAACATGGGTAGTCAGTCATTCATGGTTTGTGTCTGTTAGAGTAGTTGGGGTTTAAATTGCTTTAAGTAGCAGGGAATCAGTCTCTTGCCCATTCCCTGAAGGCTTTTGAATTCTAATGAGTGTGGAGAAAGGTATTAACTGACTGAGATAGAGTCCTTAGTGCCAGAGGAGACACAGCCTCCTGCTGCAGTATTAATGCAGAGGTTGGGTTCCTTTTTCTTTGAGTTTGCTTGCCAAGTAGAATTAGGATTCTTTCAGGGTACCCAGAGGTGGTCAGGTGATTGCAAAGACGAGTTGGAGCCAGGCCTAGAATGATAGATCATATGTTCATCCTCTCCCTTCACTTCTGCTTCTGCTATGTGGCTGAGCTGTCTCTGATTCTGGTGGAGAGTTTGTTCTGTTTTATTGTTCCCACATCAGGCAAGTCCTTCAGAGACTTGAGAGGTGGCACTATTCACTCTACAAACGTGAAAATAAGACAGGTTTCTGGAAAATTCTGGCCTCTGGGTGGGACTCAGCTCTCCTTTCATTATATAGGCAACTGTGCCTGCCATCACACATCATGGACCATTGTCTTCATACTCAGGCTTCTCTCTTTACTTTCCTTGTACTCAAGGTTAGGGTAGATCCTTTTTCCTCCAGCCTGTACTCTTCCATCTTTTAACTCTTCTCTTTCTTATCTGGTTCAAGAAGGGAAAACCTGAGACAAGGGGTCTCAGATTAGATCCATAGACATTTAAAAAAAAAAGAAAAAAGCCCAAAGCCTTTTAAATATTTGTTACAAAGGAATATGGTCCTGGACATGTGAACAAACCTAGATAGGATGGACATGCATGGTTATATAGTTAATGAAGTGGACATGTGAGCAGTGAGGTGGACACGTGGACTAATGTGGAATCCAGGCTGGGTAAGCAAGAACTGGCTGGTGTGGTAGGGTAGGCTGAAGAGCAGCATAGAATCCATAGTCCTTAGTGTTGGGCCAGCTCTGCATGGTAAGCCTACAGCTACCCTTCCTTCTCACTGGGACAAGGAGAGGCAGATGCCAACTCCAAGGAGAGCTAAACCATGAGAGGGTTGGTGAGAGACTAGTGCATGGTATCATTATAGCTTTTCTATATCACATGACGTAGACTGTGACTTTAGGCATGTGCTCTGTATG
>JADRCC010163204.1:0-10295 GCA_019843855.1 Hylomyscus alleni
TTTTTTTTTTTTTTTTTTTTTTTTTTTTGGTGATAGACAATTCATACTGATCCCAAATCTTGGTGATTATAAATAGTGCTATAGAAACACAGGTATGCAAGTCTTAGATTCCTTGGGGATTTTTCTGGTAGTGTAACTGAATTTTATATTAGCCCTATTCTTACCCTTACACTAGACCTCCATGTTGATTTCCAGAGTGATTCTAACTGTTGATATTCCTACCAATACTGTGTAAGGGCAACTTCACTACATTCTCATGAACATTTTTGTTTCCTTTGTGATGACTCTTACTAGGACGATATGGACTTTTTACAAACTTTCCATTTGTATTTCCCTGATGATGAAAGATGATAAACATTTTTTCATAGAGTCCATGACAATTTGTACTTTTTTTATATTTTTTTAAATTTATTTTTAATGAACAAACTAAAACAAACCCCTGTTGCCTCCCCCCTCCCCATGTCTGCCACCCCACCCTCTCCCACTTATCGGCCCTGTCATTCCCCTACATTGGGGCACAGAACCTTCACAGGGCCAAGGGCCTCTCCTCTCATTGATGGCCGACTTTGCAATCCTCTACTGTACACATGCTGCCAGAACAATGATTCAGGTTCATCATCATTTTGAGTAGAGTTAAAAATTACAAAGGAAACACATCTCTGAAAGTGTCTATGAGAATATTTCCAAAATGTTTAACTGAGTAGGGAAGACCCATATTGAGTGTGACTGGCATTATCCCACAAGGTGGGGTTCTGGACTGAATAAAGAGGAGAAAGCTAGCTAGATAACTGTCATTCTGCCTCTGTTTCCTGACACACATTCAGTGATGGACTTCCTCACTCTCTTATCCCTGTGTGTCCTCTGCTGATATGGTCTGTATCAACATGTGGAGTCAAATAAATCTGTTCTTCTGCAAGTTGCTGCCTGTTTGGTATCTTGATATAGTAATAAGACAGGTAACTAATACAAATTATCTTCTTTCTGTTTTAATTTGCTAAAATAATTTGTCAATAATAATTAGATATTTTATTGGATATATAATTTTTATCTATTGAACTAATAATCATTATTTTCTTCTTGACTTTTAATTTTGTAAATAATAATACATAGAATTCTCTCTAAAGCCATTCTTGTCATGTTGACTGATGCTAACTTCTTTTAGGTTTCCTTTCCTTCTCAGAGACAAGTTTATTTTTCACACAGTTCTCCTCCAGGCACCAATCTGTTAAAAACTGTTTCTCAAAACATTTTGTTATTATTGACATAATCCTATTTTAAATCTCAATTATTTTGGACTCTATGTTCATCATAATTCATATATTTTATTTTGCTTGTTGTTACATTTTAGTAGGGCACAATATGTGATCTGTATTGTGATCATCATGTGGCTCCAAAAAGACTACATCTGGCCAAACAGTTCCACGTGAAGTTTACTGAGAGCAAGAAGGACAAAGTGGCAGCAAAAAGATAAGGGGGAGAACAGAGAGTGAGAGCAGAGGAGTATTCTTTGTATATATGAATACTGACATAGCCACAGGTAAAGGTGGGAGGTGAGCCAAGTGGATTCTGGGTATATGGTGGCTGTTGCCTTGGCAACAATGAACAACGTTGTTTCCTAGATGTGATGTCACTGTTTTTGGAGGTCCTGATACCAACATACTTCCCTTCTTATTATTAAAAAGAGAAGAAAAGAAAGGGAGGGGAAAGCCAGTGGTGAAAAGGGAATGGCGTCATCCTGTCTCTTAAGCTGCTTCCTGCTGTCTAGGGGTGTTGTCAATTTGGGGATATAGCTGAGTTTCACCATCGGGATCCACTTGGTAAATGTTCACATCAGGTTCCTCTGTGACAGAGGCTCTTCTGTAGGCAGCAACTGGTAATCCTGTAACAGGCACTGATTACTGATTAATAGTTTGGTTAGAAATTTTTTTGTATTTGTCATTGAAGGAATTTAGAGACAAGATTAATGAAGCAGGGAGTGAATAATGATACTATTTTTCTAATATCTGGAGGTTGTGCAATTTAGACATATTTTCTCTGGATATGGATGATCCTTACTGGGGACCCAGGTAGATTTTTATGTACAGCTTACCAACAACTCCTGTCTCACACCTGGAATCCCATGGATCTTGTAAGGAGAAAATGAGTGTCTTGTGGTGTTCCTTAATCTCTTCTTGAGCCTGAACTACATGAATGTCAGGTGTCCACAAGAGCTGCCATCCTGTTAGTAGCATCTCTTCTTTGTGTACCATGCCCCTCTGCTCTTGACACCTAGCTTTTCAATTCCTGGGCTAAACAGGATCTCTCACACTTCTCTGATTCCTGCATTATTCATCCCAAAACAGCTAGTGTTTTGCTTAAAGGGTGACTCTCATGTAAACTGGGACTGCAAGAAGCAACCAGGATTGAGATGCATGCAAGCAGATCAATCATCATGATGGGAGGAAGCTATATGAGTTAGACAATTAAATAGAACTTTCAAGTACTCTGCCCTACTATCCATAAGCTGTATGACAAACAAATATCTCCTGAACTCTTAGCACAAGCTGACTTTAGACTTAGAACTATCAAAATCTGAGCTATACGTAGGTGATGGGGTCAGCTCCTCTAAATTGAGGGTGAGTTCAGTAGCCCAGTCATCATAACCATCATTACCTAAGCTAAGCATCTCTCAACTAGTCTGCACTATGCTTATTGTCAGGGTTTAATAAATGTGATAATTTTAGCTGATTATATTTGTCATTTGGCACTCATACACAAGCATGTGAGCGTGCGCGCACACACACACACACACATACTACATTGTTTGCTCTCATCCACTACTTCTATTTCTTCACCATTCCTCTCATCCCCTATTCCCCAGAGATACTTTTTTCCCATTTCTGCCCTGTTTTATTTGTTTTTGTCTTATTGTTCCCAATTAGGACTTCCTGTTCAACCTTGAGTTTGAACCTATTCTTTGGAGCCTAGTGGGCTCACATTTACCTTACATCATTGAAAATAATGCCTGCCTGTTGTTCCTCAAGCATTCATCAGTAGCATGTGTACATTTTACATGTGGTATCCCCTCTTCTCTCCTTCCACAACTAAGTACTTCTCATGGCATGTTGATGATTGTACATCGTTATTGTTATTAGTTACTGTTACAAGTCCCCCAGTATAAGTCAATCTATTTTCTATTTAAATCAGGTTAGTTTAACTTTATAATTTGCAGTGACATGTTTCTTTAAGGTATTTTGACTGACCATCCCTCCAATGCCTATTGCTCTCCCCTATTTCCCAAACACCATCTGCACTTGAACCGTAAGACCACCACTATTACCTCTTCTACTATCATATCATATATGATCAATTATTATCCATACTTCCCATCCCAAACAGGTCAGTATTAATGAATGGGATACTTTGCAAATGGTGACTGACCTCCTCTTTGAGAAACCAAGAGTGATTGAATGGAACTCTGCTCCACTGATGTCCTGTTACACAACAAGAGTGTGAGGTTGTCATTCTATTTCCAGCAGAGGAACCGGACTTACCCCTGGCTCCCTGGCTTCTTACCCTACCACTGCCACAGAGCAGCATCCTCCCCATGCTGAGAGTAAGTTTTTGCTGAGTTACACTGTTCTGCATACTTCTCAGGATAGGGTCTTGTCACAACTCTGGTTTCTGATACTGTTCCAGTCATTCTCTTTTAGGATAGAGTCTATCGCTTGCAGTTCTGTTTCTTTTCACTCACCAGGTCACACAAAGTCAGCCTCTAACCTTATATCTTAGAAAATATAATGAACAAAATTTGAAAGAAGTTTGCTCTGAATTCAATCTAGCCATTGATAAATTATATTTTAGGACAGAAATTGAAAAGTAATGTAGTTTTCAGAGAACAAGAATATTTATCTTGGAATGAAAACAGAACACAAAACCACCAACAGGACTTCTAGACATGACAAGGCTTTTGCATACAGCATCTCACTGCAGCTGTAGCTATCTGGACAAGATCTGTCCAAAATTAAGTCAGTCAAAACACCAGCAAAGGTAGTGTGAAGCTTACAAATGCCCCACTCCTATTGGAAGAGATACTGCCAGTCACTAGCTCTTTATTTATTTTTTTTTGATTAGATATTTTCTTAATTTCATTTCAAATGTTCTCCTCTTTCCTGGTTTCCCCTCTGAAATATGCCCTATTCCCTCCCCCATCCTGCTCACCAACCCACCATCTCCTGCTTCCTGGCCCTGGCATTGCCTTACACTGGGGCATAGAGATTTCACAGGATCAAGGGCCTCTCATCCCATTGACAACTGACTAGTTGCTAGCTCTTAAGAATGATAGAGTCACTTTCTATTGAGGATACAATTTCAGTCTGTTACTCTTGCTTCACTGATGGCAACTAACTCATGGGTAGCACTAAATGAACCAGGGTTTATAAAGAGTAACCAAAATACAAAGTGGATATGAATCTGAAAGGTAGTATAGAGAACCACTTTTAGAGGTGAGGAAGTGGTAGATGGATATGATAATGTACATTGTATAGAACATCTAAAGGAAAATAAAATAAAATAAAAGCAATAATAGAATGAAAGCAAAACTGGGCAGTGGTATATAATGCAATAAGAAGGAAATTTATAACTGGGATCATGGTATATTCAGGGACAATTTGAGAAAGAAATAGAGCTACATTCATACCTGGTACATAAGGTAGTCAGGTTATCATACTTAGTTACCACTGTAGTATTGAGGAACAGGCTCAAGACAGACAATGGCCAGAGACTCACATCAACTGTGATTGAAACTTTACAAAAAAAAAAAAGAGAGAGAGAGAGGAAGAAGAAGGAGAAGAAGAAGGAGAAGAAAGAGAAGGGAAAGGGGAAGGGGAAGAAGAAGAAGAGGAAGAGGAAGAGGAAGAGGAAGAAGAAGAAGAAGAAGAAGAAGAAGAAGAAGAAGAAGAAGAAGAGCCCACCTTCTGCCTAATGCATATTGCCATAATGCATAATGACCATTGTCAAGTCACCATGGTCTTGTCAGTCTCCTTTGTACTGCTCCTACTGTTATTCTTGACATGTCATAACTCTACTGTTGACCAACCAGAGGATTTTCCCTTTTAACTACTTCTGCAAGACAAAGAGAGGGGACCCAGTATCCTGGGAACTACCTCCAGAAAGATGCATCGGTTTTGATCCCAGACAGAGAGCTGCTTCTCTGCTGACCTTAGGCATAGAGATGCATGGCTGATGACTCCTAGAGAGAGTAGTGCATCACTGCTGACCACAGACAGAACATTGCACCACTGCTGACCCCAGACAGAGCACTGCATCACTTCTAACCAGAGACTGAGAGCTGCATCTCTGCTGACCCCAGACAGAGTTGCATGACTGCTGACTCCAGATAAAGGCCTACACCATTGCTGAACCCAGACAGAGAAATCTATCATTGTTGATCACAGCCAGAGCATTGTGTCACTGGTGACCACAGATAGAGAGATTCATCACTGTTGAACCCAAGAAGAAAGCTATATATATATTACTTTTGACAATGGAGTGCAGCATCATTGCTGAATCCAGACAGAGAAATGCATCCCTGCTGACCCCACATAGAACACTGTACCACTGTTGACTCCAGACAGAGAGATACATTACTGCAGGCTCAAGACCCTGTATCTCAGGTCGGGTCCTTTTCAATTTTACATGCTATTGTTCTGAATCACAAATTTTCAAGCCTAATTTTTAATTTTAAACAATTATCAGCATTGGTGTCTCCTGAGAGGCTCTGACAGTGCCTGACTAATACAGATGTAGAGGCTCACAGCCATCCATTGAACTGAGTATAGAGTCCCCAATGAAGGAGTCAGAGAAAGAACCAATGGAGTTGAAGGGTTTGCAGCCTCTTGAGATGAACAACAATATGGACTGACCAATGCCCTCAGAGCTCCCAGGGACTCAACCACCAACCAAGGACTATACATGGTGGGACTGATAGTTCTAGCAGCATGTGTATAGTAGAGGATTGCAAAGTCGGTCATCAATGGAAGGAGAGGCCCTTGGCACTGTGAAGGTTCTGTGCCTCAGTGTAGGGGAATGACAGGGCGGATAAGTGGGAGAAGGTGGGGTGGCAGGCATGGGGAGGGGGGAGGCAACAGGGGTTTGTTCTTGTTGTTTTTGTTTGTTCATTAAAAAGAAAATAAAAGAATTGATCCATAGGCTTTATACTGGTCAATCAACATTTTCCTACTGACACATATGCCTACATCTTTCATTAAAATGAAAGATCTGTTGCTAGTTGACCTCAGGTCTGTACCTGAGTCCACTGTCTTCATGGAGCAAATAGTCTTGCTCTGACATCCCAGAGGGTGACACAAAATCACCTGTTCAGATGTTGTAGTAATGTGAAGGTGGAGGGCAGACATAGAAAGTGAGGCTTTCAGTGATGTTCTTTTAAAAACTGTTGTCTTTTGGTCTGTTCATGATGAAGACATTTGTTTTTGGATTTTATCGAGGAGAAAGGAGACAGAGTTATATTTAAAAGCAAAACTGCACTATTTATTCTCGTTTGCTAAGTGAAATTATAGGTTACAATGGGAAAAATAAATGAAGGTAAAATCCTGAGTTATCACCTCTAAGTACCAATAAAGACATGCTAAAGACTTCATACTTTATATCTTTTAAACAAAGTAGCTCATTGTACATTCAATGCTAAGAGGAATTTTATCTTGCCAATAACTGCAAGTGAATCTCTTATCATCATATGCAGAAACTTTACTGTAGTAATCAAGATGATACACACAATTTCATTTCAGTACCATCAGTAACTCTATTGGTATTTTAATGATAATGAAGAAAAATTTATGTTGGCAATAAAAAAGGTTTCTTAAAGTAGCAGAGTCTTAAACATTGGACAGTAATTTCTAAAAGGCTATGCTAATATTGGATTTACCCAAAATTCTGCAATTGCTCCTCCATGCTATGAAAGAAGATCCTTAGAATGTGGTGTTCTTACTTGTAAATTACAAATCATCGTACCTTTGCATTGTGAATCATCAACGTTCTTGAATACATATACAGATAATAAGAAAGAAAAAGATGAGTTTATTCATTTTACTCTTCTTACCTATTTTTCCTTCTTTTATCTGTTGTCTGCTTTAAGGAGTAAGGGTCAGAAATATACCAAAGGGGAAAAAAATCAGAAAGCAGTGAAGATGTAAAACACTTTGAGAATGTACTGTTATGCGTCAAGTGTTTCCACCATCAAGAAAACATGTTTCTTTCAGCAATAAGACATGTTAAGAAATGCTAATTATTGTCTTAGCTACTTTGCTTGTGTTTCATATTGTAAGCTCATTATAAGTTCAAAGCAACAATTTCACATGGCCTCGCTTTATCATTGCAAACACCTGTGACTTCATCCTTGAACCTGACCTAGATTGAATGTTTTTTCTTTGATCCCAGATTTATCCCAAGTCTGTTTCTGTTTTTAGTGTAATTGTGAAAGGTTGTAATATTCCTTATTATGCAGTCTTGCCTTACTATTATATGAGGAGTGTGCATGTTCAATTCTTGACTCTAACTTTATTACATCTTTCTGGCAAAACAACTAAAACCAACTCCTAAAACCTTATTCCTAAACTCATTTGTTTCAAATCAGTTATTCTATAAAATCATTATTTCATATAAAGAGCACTAATTCATGAAAGTTCATCTTCATGTACATCTGCAGGAAATTTTTCCCACTGAGGTAGGCTGGTATCCAGGAATCATTAGGCTATGCAATAGTGATAGGAAAAAAATACTAGTAACAAGAAGCAACCCTAGGATGAAGTCCCTAAGGACCTAGCATTCATAGAGCTCAGCTATCACAGACAATGTAAAACTATGGGCTGTCTCTAGAAAATTCCCTTGCATGTGTTTAGCCTTTCCTAGATGGCTTCTGATAGAAGAATCCTTAGGATATATCTCAGAACAATGTACTGAAAGTGAATATGAGGAAAACCTGATGTTCATTCCCTGTCCTGATCAGGGGACTCTATAAAAGCAGAGTACAGTATAGTATAATATATATATATATATATATATATATATATATATATATATATATATGCAAGCTGGTCTTCAGTATACCTGGTATTGTCCTAATAGCCTGAAGGATTCATGGTGAACTGTTGTTCTTCAGTACACATGGGATGGTGAAAGAAGCCGAATCGTGGTATCAGTGACATATTGCATCGATAGCATCAGGAACAGCAAAGGAATAGACAAACTCTTGACAAGGCAGGTGATCCTGTCAGTAAGGTGCAAAAGGTAGGTTAAAATACCAAGTTTTTTTTGTTGTTGTTGGACCTTACATCTAGGCACAACCAGAAGGGATGCCTACATTCTGGGTAAGCTTTTCTGCTTCAACTAGCCTAATAAAAAATTAATAACTGATACTTGTGTCAGGAGACTCCACGCTTAGCAATTCTAGATTCAGTCAACATTACAACTGAGATGAATCACTAATACTCTTCAAGGTAATTTTTGTGAACTTGAAAATATCTTCTTCTGCACTAGAAAGTATGGTACTCTGGAGATTGAGGCAGGAGATTGCAAGTTGGATATTATGGGCTATATAGACACCATCTGACAAACAGAAACTCGCTCCATATCAGTATTCTTCATTCTTTTATCTATATTCACTTTATAACCAAATATCAGCCCTTCCTCTCTTCCCAGCACACCCTCATGAAAGTACTCTCCCTACCCCATTCAACCTTCTCCTTCTTATTTGAGAAGGTTAAGTCCCCCTCTGGATGTTAC
Source organism: Hylomyscus alleni (assembly GCA_019843855.1). Lineage (NCBI taxonomy): Eukaryota > Metazoa > Chordata > Mammalia > Rodentia > Muridae > Hylomyscus > Hylomyscus alleni. The sequence goes on from JADRCC010163204.1 coordinate 8,779, forward strand.
ACAGACACACAATAACATACCCCACCAACACCTGGACATAGAGCTTCTCCTGGACTAGGGGCATTTGCTCCCACTGAGACCAGACAAGACTGTCCATTTAGGGGTTTGAGATCCACATGTTGGCTGGCAACAGGCTCAGGGACAGACCCTGCTCCAGTTGGGGGAACTTGCACAAAGATGAAGCTGGTCATCTGCTACTTATGTGCAGGGGACCTAGGGTCCAGCCCATGCTCACTCTTTGGTTGATGCAGGGGACCTAGGTCCAGCCCATGTTCACTCTTTGGTTGGTGATTCAGTCTCTGGTAGTCCCCAAGGGTCCAGGTTAGTTGACACTGTTGGTCTTGCTGTGGATTTCCAGTTCTCTTCAAGTCCCTCAATCCTTCTCCCAACTTTTCCAGAAGACACTCCAAGCTCCATCTCATATTATGGTGTACCTGCATCTCTTTCCATTGACTGCTAGGTAGAGCCTTTCAGAGAAGAGTTATGCAAGCATATCAGAGTATCATTGATAGTGTCAGAGATTGGCTCTTGTCAGTGGGGTGGATCTCAATTTGGGCAGTCATTGGTTGGGCATTCCTCCAGTCTGTGCTCTATTTTGTTCCTGCACACCTTATAGGTAGTACACTTCTTGGGTCAAAGGTTTTGAGTGTGAGTTGCTGTCCTTATCCTGGGAGTCCTGCCTGGATAGAGGAAGTGGTCACCTCAGGCTCCATACCCCATGGGGTATCCCCACATCTCAGGTCCTAGAGATTGTTCCTCCTCAACTGCCAATCTGCCTTCTCTCACTCCTGCTCTTCCTACATATGATATCCACCACCTCTTTCCTCTCCTCATCCCCTATTTTACCCAGTTCCCTCCTTCCATTGACTTCAGATGTCTGTTTTGTTATCCTACTGATAAAGATTAAACCATTCTCCTTTGGACTCTTCTTATTATTTGGCAGTTTTGTGTCAGTTGAATATAGCATGGTTGACTATGGCATGTATTTTATGGCTAATATCAACTTATAAGTCATTACATACCATCCTTATTCTTGTACTTTGGGATCTGGATTACCTTACCCAGAATCATATTTTATACCTCCATTAATTTTCCTGTGAAATTCTTCATTTTTAATGGCAGAATAGTATTCCATTGGGTAAATTAGACATGTTTTTCTTTGTCCATTCTTTGGTTGAGGGATATCTAGGTTCTGTTGGAAGACAGAATCTAAGCATCATTTTTATTTGTATTTCCTTTTGTTTTGTTTTGTTTTGTTTTGTTTTTCAAGACAGGGTTTCTCTATATAGCCCTGGTTGTCCTGGAACTCACTCTGTAGAACAGGCTGACCTCAAAACTCAGAAATGTGCCTGCCTCTGCCTTCCAAGTGCTGGGATTAAAGGCATGCACCACCACTGCCCAACTCTTATTTGTATTTCCCAATGACTAAAGATATTGAACATTTCTTTAGTTTTTGTTGGCTATTCGAGGGAGGGAACAGGTTTTTTTGTTTTGTTTTGTTTTCTTTTCTTTTTTTT
>JADRCC010163210.1:0-12686 GCA_019843855.1 Hylomyscus alleni
TTTTTTTTTTTTTTTTTTTTTTTGGGTAGTCAAACATTTCACAATATGCTAGTGAAATAATAATAATAATTATCTGGCCAGTGGACACTTCCTCTTGGCTACAACAGGACTGACCAGGCTCTGTCTGTGTAATTTTCTGATGGGTCTCTGCTTGCCTGTCTATGCCTTTTTCTTGTTTTTGGTACAGTTGATCAAATTCAAGACACTGTGAATACTTGGCAAGTATTCTACCATTGAGCTACACCCCAGCACTATCCCTCTCTTTACAGAAAGGGAAGAAAAAGTCCCCCCAGTTCTCCATTTTATCCCTCAGTGGTTCTCCCTTCTTTCTGCTGAGGTCTTCACCTGCTAAGGAGAGCCCACGATCTCACAGCCCCCACTAGGACTCAGTTCACTCCTTTGGAACTGTGTCTGGGTATTTTCCAACACACCTGAGAACCCTTAGGTAAAGGTCTATGCAAGCTGAGCATACCTAACATGAAACCTGAACCCTACCACTAAAACCCAAGTCCAAACTCCCCCCCACCCCACATTCTGACACCTAGCACCACAGACTTGCCATCATGAGGGAATGTTTGTACCCATGCTGTCCATTATGGTGGCTACAAAGCCACAGTGTGGCCATGCAAATGAGGGATGGACTAGCCATAATTTAAAGTGAAATCATTACATATGGTGAGTAGCTACTATACTAGCTTCACTGCAAATCTTCAGCTTTCAGCACTTCCTGTGTTAGAAATCACAGGGCCTTTTACTCTTCAAGTCTCTCAGCTTTATTTCCTTTCCTCTATTTCCACTGCCGCCTTCACTCATACTGTTAAGAGCTGCAAATGCATCCTAACCTTAAGCCAACAAAACCTTGGTTTACCACCAGCATTTCTAGTTTAGCAGTTCAAAACTATTGCCATACAAAACTTCTAGGCATACTGCTCAATCTTTCCTTTACTGGGTTTACTGCTCTGGTACAAGCCATCTCCTATCTTCTCATAAAGGGTCCAGTTTTGCAGATTAATGCTGCCTATCTCATGGTATTCATTTTGGCCCCTGGATCTTTTACACCAGTGATATCCCATCAGGATGCTTTCTTTCTTCTGTCTATGTAAATCTAAGCTCTCTGTAACTCCAACCTTAAGATCCTTTCCTTTTGCAGGGCGGTGGTGGCACACGCCTTTAATCCCAGCACTTGGGAGGCAGAGGCAGGTGGATTTCTGAGTTCGAGGTCAGCCTGGTCTACAGAGTGAGTTCCAGGACAGCCAGGGCTACACAGAGAAACCCTGTCTCAAAAAAAAAAAAAAAAAAAAAAAAAAAAAAAGATCCTTTCCTTTTACAAACCCACTTAGCTGCTGAAATCCTGCAGTCTTGATTTGCTGCCTGTGCCTGTCCTTTCGTTGTACATATACTTGCTTCTCATCCTCAACAAGAGCAGGACTGAATTCCTGTCTCAGTTAGGGCATGGTATTCAGCATGCAGACTGTGATTAAAGGTCTGTTCACAACAGCTGATGACATTATTAATCTCTGCTGATCTCTAACAAACAAGACACTTTCCAAACAAGGGTAAGAAAGTTTGGGGTACAAGTGTGGTGGGTTCTGATTGGAGTTTTTCAAGTTTGTCTAAATGATTAAACCATAAGCCAGTGAATACAAGACAAACAGTTATGCTGTTCAACCTGTTAACACTATACTGGAGATCACATTAGATTTTAAATAAGCTAGTAAAATACTATTTCCAAATCCAGTCCAAGCCAGTACTTCCTATATACATACTAGAATCAGCACTACCTCCCCCAAAAGTTTCCATTAAAGTACTTAAGGCCTACTAAGTCAACCACATTGAACATAATCTAAACTATTTAATCAGTTCAAGTACAGATAGCTTGAAAGGCGGTTCACAGTGTTTCTTAGAGAGTGCTACCTTCCAAGTCAGGCTGGAATCCTATGAAAGGAGTGAAGTCAGAAAGCAAAGAAGCCATCATAGACCAATTGGGCTCTGCCAAAAGAACAAAGGAGGTGATCAAAGGAGCACACTATGGTCTAAAATGGGACAACTTAGACAGAAAAGTAATGCAGGTTTGTGGTAGTTGATATACTGGCTGCAACACTGAAAGGATGACATGATCTAAGAGGCAAGCTTCCCAGCACACCTGTGAGAACAAGCTAGGTGGCCTCTGGGCACGCTTGTGAAGGAGTATCTTGTTAGTGTGAGAAGGGAAGAGAATCTCAACTATGCACCATCCCATGGGCTAGACCTACGGTCAAAATAAAAAGGGAAACTGAGCAGAGCACTCTGAGCACTCCTGACCACAGCCCCTTCCACCCCACTCCAACTGTGAAAACAAAGTTAACCCTTTCTTCCTTACTTTTGTCAGGACCGCTGCAGAAAAGTAACTAATACAACATCCACTATCGATTTGAGTTAATGACAATACTTAAACAATATATCCGATGCTTATTCGAGTCAGTGCGTAGAGCACCATATGCATTAAAAGAATGCCACTGGCTTTCCCCACAGACTGTGTCTGGGATATCACAGTGGAGAGGCTCTGTTTTACAGAAGAAAATAATTAGAAGAAGCAATACCAGAATCAGTAAACTGATATTCACTCATTCATTCATTATTTGAGACAGGGACTTGCTATGCAGCCCTAGAACTCATGGAGATTCACCTACTTCTGCCTCCCAAGAGCTCAGATGAAAGGCGTGCTCCACCATACCCAATTAGCTTTTTTTCTTTTTTTTAAATGAGGGGATTAACTATTACAGATTAGTAGAAAGCTAGAGTTTTATCTATAAAATTCAGTTTGTAGATCTTGTTTACAAGACCATTTTAAATAATCTAATTTTGTTAAAATGAAGGAAAGACAGAAGCTAGGCACTGGGCTGTACCAGGTGTGCAGAGGTGCTGTGAAATAGCCTGTGTAGTGCATACGTTGCAGATAAATGAGGAGCACTGGTGAACAGCACAGCCAAGCTGTGTGCAGGCAGAGAGGAAGGGCCTCAGAAAGCAGGAAAGGTGCAAGGCTAATGACTGAAGTGGGCTGTGGGTAGGGGAAGCTTGCTGTCTCAGGTCCCTAACCCAGTGTGGTGGGAGGAGGGGAGTGGGTCCCAAGCCAAGTTTCACTCTCAGGCTTTTCCTTCTTACCTCCTTGGCTGAGGATTCTGCTGATCAGCTCAGATGAGAGCTTTATTCTTTATCTCTCAAAAATCTTATTTCAGATTCCAATGAAAGCACATGCTTTAATACTATCATTCAGCAATCAGGGGTAGGTGGATCTTAAGTTCAAGACCAGCAAGGGTTACACAATGAGATCCTATCTCAAAGGGTGGGTTTTTGTTGTTGTTGTTATTCTTGTTTTTAATTTTCTACATTGCCTAAAAATTATTTACCTTATAGCTAGCATGAAATTATAGGAAGTGTTACTTTTTAGATTTCAACAAATCTTTGGTTTCTATAGCAAAGGAAATTCTGGTCAGTATCATGCTGTTCTAAGAGAACACTCAAATTTCAGACTATTCACATAGCCTGTTTCCACAGTGACACTGGACTAATACAACAAAAGTTCTGTACAGCAACAGGTGAAGAAGCAACATGGATGAGTAGGAATAGAGGGGAGGAAGCAGGATGCTAGCATGTGACATGTCGTTGACTCATGCTTTGTCTAAATAAGTCTGAACTTGGGGGAAGTGTTAAACCACAGATACAAATCCAAATGAGGTCATATGTAAAGCTATGGTAGGGAAGCAAGGTAGTGCACACCAGCAGTCACTGCTTGCCCACTAGTTTAGCAAAATACTGCCAATGCTGGGATGAGCTCAAGAGGTGCCAGGCAAAGGTAGTATGGAAGAGAACGACCAACTACCTTGCCAGCCAGGTAGGCTCTGTGCTCAGAAAGAAGAGGGTCTTTTTACTTTTGTTAGTCTAGATCTAAGTTTTGATTTTGTTTCTAAAATGGTCAACTACCCAAGTCATAAATGCCTGCTTAGTCTAGGAGTAACTCCAGGAAGATGTGTAGTGACCTAGCAGCGCACGGGTGAGAAGCATGCATTCCCCTTCCCCACAGGGAGCTTTCACCGCTGTGTGAGGTGAGCTGAGGTGCAGAGGAGGCATCTTTGGACTCAGCTTGACTGTGATTTCAATGGGCTTCAATGGTTTCGATCTTACAGAATACAAATCTGGCCATACTGGCTCTCTTTCTTTCCTTCAGTTGTATTCAATTTGTGAACTTAAGGGCTCACAACTCACCCAATTTTAAGCTTGCATCTACTTTAAAATGGCAGTATATTCAAGAGCTACATAAAGTGAGCCAAAACTACAGAGACTATCTTCCCATTTACCAACCTGGTTATCTTTTCCCACCCACCCAAATTTTTCTTTTTATTTTCAACTAAGAATATAAACTTTATCACATTGTACATACCCTTTCAATAACATGAACAAAATATTCTGTTGGGTGCAGATGTATTCAACAGTAGGAGTTCTTGTACCAATTTGTCTTCTGAGAATATTGTTGAAAATTTGAGCCACGTCTTTTTTGCCCTATTAGGAATACAATCATTAAAATATTTACCTGTCTAGGTATGAAAATGTCCATCCACCCTCAACATAAAGTCAAAGAGCCATTGTGTATTAGTTATGACTGGATATCTGACTTTACAACATTTGTAGACATTAAATTTTATCTATTTATAATCACAAATTCTTAGATTTAATAGTGTGCAATTTTAATACAATTTTATCAACAAAGTGAAATCTCATTATAATCCATAAGTAATTTCAACCATCGCTAACTCTCAGAAGCATGCCAATTCGGTGATGGGAAGAAGATGTTGGTAGCACACTTCCAATCTATAGGGATATGAACCTTACACAAGTAGATACTTCTGTTGTGAACAATAAAGTGTACACTTTTACAGAAACGGAAAGGAGGGAGGCTTCACTCTCAGTGTGATGAATTAGACAATTTTTGGTATGTAGATAAACTCCTCTGTTAAACTCACTCACCTAGGAAAGACTTAAATACATATTAAATAATAAAAGCACTAAGTATTACAATACAGTAGTTCAGAGATGAGAACTCTGAACAATACAATACCACTGCACAAAACACAGATTTAGTGAACCGTAACAATCAGAAAGCTGCCTAAGAAATTAATAATAGACAGCAGGTCTCCAAGAGATGTTTCAGAATAGACAATGTCACAAGGCTGACAAAGCCAGCAAAGAGAGTACTGAAGCCCATGGACAGATCATCCTGGGCCTGTGCTGGCTTAGGTGCAGCAATGGTAATTTCTACAAATCAGTCCCACGGCACACACTTAAAAAAACAAAAACAAAAACAAAACCCAATGCCTCTCAAGTTTCAAATGAATATTAAATTCAGTGTTCAGCTGATAGAGCAAATAGGTGGAGACAGAGGAGAAGGATCAGGTATCCTAAATACACCTCAAGTTAACAGAGAAAACAGAGTTTAATGCACTATTAAAAATACACAAAATCGACTGTATAAATGGAAACATCTTAGTTCTATCTTCTCTATAGTAGGACAAAAATGTTTATTTTCCTTTAAGAATTATTGAAGTAGCCACCCTTTCATCTAACTTTATCATACTCCGCTCCACCAAACCCCACACAGATATCTAATTACTCAGGCAGATGAACACTGAGACTTAAAGCATGCTCATGACAGTGAAGGAGAAAGCTGCTTATGATCATGTAGAGTACTTTGTATATATGCTTCTCCAACTGGACTCAAGGGCCATTATCTTCATGAATTCACTATCTACCTAACATGATCCAACTGCATACACAGAGGCAATGGGGGCGCGGGGGTAGAGGGAGCAGACCCTAAGAGAAAAAGCAAGCTGTGCTATCTGCAACTAAGCCAAGAGTGAATGGCTTGGCCGTTGTTCTGCTCTAGCTGTAGGGCCAAGGAGTACAGGCCAAAATAAATTTTATATAAGTCAGAAATTCAGAATTGTGAATAAAATCTATTTCAACATTACACTAAATAAAAAATTTAAAAGCAGTGCCAAGCAAACACAAAATACATGATCTCTGTGCTGTGATAGACATTTCTAGGGTCTTCTAGCATTCTAGGTCTTACTTTATAGACTGCTGATTCCTTGACTTAGAGAGCAGCAGGTTATGAAATACAATCTAAATGAAAGGGTATCATGAACACCCAAGAAACTTCACATACAATGTGGTGAAATGTGTGTACAAAGGTCAGGAGCCTGAGTCAACAGGATCTTAAGATAATCCAAAGAATAGAATGCAGGGAAAGGACCACAAGAAGTAGTTTTGAGAATGAAGAAAGGAATTTCTTACCTCAAAGTCAATGAGCTGTAAGTCAGCCACCAGGGTGCTGAGGAGCCCGCTATTGTACAGCTCCTGGGCCAGCTGAGCTACCGCCTCTGTCTGAGGCTCCTTCTCATTTGTGCCGTACAGAATTTCTTTCATGGCGACCAAATTTTTGGAAACTTCTTCTGTAGCCTGATTTTGGGAGGAAGGTGCAGAAGAGAAAAATAATTCATTTTAACAAATACATATTCCAGTTGTATTAGCTAAATATTCATTTTTTTATATTATTTACCCTCAGACTTATGTGCAAGCTCCAGCTCTGTCCTCAGGAGCTGGACACTCTACGGGGGGGGAGAGGGCTGCATGCACTCCCTTAGAAAGAATGACATGTTCTGAATATACCATGGAAACTCAGCTAACGTAAAGTAGAAACAGGAATGACAAGACTGGGTTCTTCCTCAAGCTTGGGGAAGCTCTTCAGAAGAGGCAGGTGAGCTGCGCTGCTGTTGCTCATGTGTGTGAGACTAACGCGTAGTGTCAGGGAGAAGGAGCAGCAGAGGCAGCAATGAGGGAGAGGAAACTAGAGATAAGCAAAATGCAACGACATGTTTCGCATTCAACAAAAACCAAGGATGTTAAATAGAGAAACCAAAGACACAACAGACTGAGAACTAGAAACTTGGATGTTTAAAGTTAGAACTATGGTGGATGTCAGCTGCAGGAGAGATACCCAGAAGAAAACACTGCTCAATAGTAACAAGTAGACACAAATGAATCGTGGAAGTGAAGCAGAGGGAGACACCATGCTTATAAGTTTTAGGGTAACTTTAGTAATAGACATAACTATAGTCCCCAAAGAGAGTAAAGAGCAGACAACATATCTGAAAATGTAATGATGAAAACAACTTTGAATGTGCCAGGTGCACAAGCCTTATCTTTACATTGTTCCAGGACAGTGAGGATTACATAGAGGGAGGGAACCCTATCTCAAAAACAAAACAAAAAACCTAAACCTATATATCTGATAAAAATTAAAACCTGCCAAAATAAGTACTAGTAAAAGGCAAATAAATCTCAAGTGTAAGAAATAGAAATAAGTTGGCTGGAGAGATGACTCAGTACTTAAGAGCACTGGCTACTCTTCCAGAGGACCCAGGTTTGAGTTCCAGCCCCTACTAGCGTGCTCACAACAGTTTGGTCACCCTAGTTACAAGGGCTATGTATGATGCTCTCTTCTGGCCTCCCAGGCACCAGTCATGCATGTGGTGAACAGACTACATGCAAGGAAAACACACATACACATTTTGAAAAGTTAAAACAAGAAAAGAAATAAGAACAGATTATATGAAGAGATGGCTGTGGTGACAAGCACTTGCTGTGTAGTCACAAGGACTGGAATTCAGATTCTAGAACCCACAGAAGGCTTCTTAGGGCTTCAATACCCTCTACAGGCTCCACATAAACACATATGCACATGTACTCACATACACATGCACTCACATGCATATACAGAGGAGGAGTCATGCAGAGATTCAGAACAAAGAAATGTTTAAATCTGGTGATAAAGATAAACTATCATCTTAGAATTTTATAACCCAATAAAAATGTTTTAAAAATAACAATAGTTCTACACAGTGAGTTCTAGGATAGCCAGGGCTATCCAATGAGACTGTTTCAAAATAAAATAACCACAACCCCCCACCCCCAAAAGAACCCAGAATGAAGAGTTTTTGAGATGCATTAAAACTAAAAGATACAAACGAGGAGAAAATGTGAGTAAACACAAAGTTTTCCTTTACTATTAAAGAAAATTTGCCGGTTTAAAGGAAAAACAGCATACTGTAAGATTATTGCATGTAGAAGAAGAAAATATATGACAGCAGTAGCACAGGAGGGTCATGGAATCCGTGTAAGGTGTAGCGTGTGGTATCATATTCCTCAAGACAGACTATTACAAGTGAAAGATGTTATTAACATAAGCCTTAAAGCAAACATTTAAAGAAAAACCCCATGCAGACAAAGGTGGTAGCGACATGTTTGTGATCCCACTATTTGGGAATCTAAGGCAGGAGGATTGAGAGCGAGTTCAAGACCAGCTTGAGCTAAGGTGAACTTAGGGCCAGCTTATATTATTACATGGTATGAAGCTGTCTCATGAAAACAAGCAAGCAAGCAAGCAAACAAAAACCTAGCCTACCAAAAAACAGAAGACTTGCTAAGGACATCTGCCTATGACAGTATTTAGAACAAAAAACAGCCCACAGTAATTCCTTTACAATCATCAAAACGTCTTACCAAATGGTCACACAACATCACCTTGAGTATTTCCTGCTTCTAGTAATGCTGTATTGGAGGATCTCAGAATCAGACAAACATGGCCTCCCAATACTGTCTGATGGCCCAAGCGGTAACTTCTCTTCCTGCTTGAGGTAGTACACCTGTCTTCCTTTAAAGTGTATCTTCAGAAAACTTCTTTTCAATTTTTATTTTCAATTATTATTCCAAGAAAGGTAGGATAATGTCCAACCCCTCTCCAGATACAGAAGAACAGAGTGTGAGGTCATCTTTAGTAGTGTAAAGAATCATGAGAAAGAGTTTAGAGTGGCACGGATCTCTTCATCTTCTATGGTTGCTATCTATGGCCAACTGGAGTGCATGATATCACACTAAAGGCTTTAATTCCTCACTATTTAATTGTATTTCACCATCAGCCTAACACCTAGGCTGCACAGACATTTCTTTGTTCTAAAGGATATCCAGTAAATCACATAACTCTTATATTTGAATCACCTATCTAGTTATGCCTCTGCGGTGTGCTTAAATTGCTAACCAAAATGCCTAAAAGGAAAGAACCACAATTGAGCCTATCATATCTTTTCAGTAATGATCTAATATATCTTCCCCTCACACCTCCAATCCCCAGACAACTATGTCTATGTAGTCCTGGCTGTTCTGGAACTCACTCTGTAGACCAGGCTAGTCATGAACTCTCAAGAGATCTGCCTGCCTCTGCCTCTGCCTTCCAAGTGCTGGGATTAAAGGCATGTCCCGCCGCCACCACCTGCCTTTGATCTAATAATTTTGGATATGGCTACTTGGGACAACTGGCTAAAGATTTTCATTTAATATCTTGATAAAATGACATTATTTCATATTTTCTGACTATAAAAAAAACCCAAGTTAATTTAGTAAAACCTTTTCACTAAACCATCTGACCATGTATAATGATGTATGCCTTTAATCCTGACAGAGGTAGACAGATCTCTTTGAGTTCCAAGATAGCTTAGTCTATACAGGAAGCTTTAGGTTAGTTAGGGCTATATAGTTCAACTCTGACTTAAAAAATAAAAATAATCAAACCTATTCTGATTTCTAAGGCTTTCCCCACAGTGCTTACAAATTGTCCCCTCTCAGTCCTATGAACCCTTAGGCCTCTGTGTGCCTTTTCTGTTCAGTGTATACCTTATTGTCGAATCTCATATGCAATAAAATCACATATGCAATAAGGTACCCCAAGTGTAATTTTTCTGGAACAAGACAGAACAGAAGCAGGATAGAGTCTATTATCTATTTATATGCACTGCCTTTTCAGTTCCTTTATTCCAAGTGATTCTCACTGACAAGAAAAAAAATCTGACACTTACTAGGGTTTCTAAGTGTGCTACCTGGTGGTTTTATGCCCATGATCCTAAATGGCAGATCCTCCCTTAGCCTCCTTTGCTTTTCCAGTTTAACTCAAGTTTGAACACTCTTAGAAATTCTTAGTTTATTAATTTTGAAATTTTTATAATTTTAAGCTTTGAATTCAGATCAAACCTCATGCTTTCTTCTGACACAACAGGTGCTGAAAGGAGTGAGCCCTAAACTTCATTGTGAGCTGATGAAATGTTCTAGAGCTGACTGCAGTTATAGTCACATACATCTATGAAGAAACTAAAGGACACAGAATTATATGATTTAAATGGTGAACTGCAGGATATGTACATTCAATAAAGCTGCCTTTAAAAGACACGAGAGGAAAGGACAGAGTAGAAAATCATTATACTTCTGAGCTGAAAGCCAGGCTCACTAGTAAAGTCTCCTCCCTACCTGTCACATTAAGGATGGGGAGGCAATGACAATGGAATTAGACGTATGTACCTTTCACTGCTTACTTGCTTTTGGCTAGCCAACAGTGACTTACTGGCCAAAGACAACTACCTGTCTTTATTATGCCTGGCACCTGTAGCATTTGTACTTGTTGCTTACTGCACCCATCCCTATCTTAATTTTCACCTTCCCCACCTCTGTAGGTGCTTCCTGGTCTCCTTTTCAGTCTGTGCTCCTTTACTAACCTTTAAATATCAAGTATCCCACCAGGCCAGAGCTCAGGCTTTCCTTCCTGCCTTGTCTGTCTGCAGCTTCTCTTTAAGTGATCTCATCCATACCACTGCTTTAATTAACTCTTAAAGGCTGATGCCTCACAGATGCCTATCTTCAGTTCTCCCAGGCTTTAGTCTTTCAGCAGTCTACACAAAATGTCTGTACTTAGATGTGTTATGGTATGGTATCTATCTCAAACCCAATGTATCTAAAAAAGAATTCATGTTGTTGCCTACTGCCTGGTATTCTTCCCTTGTTCTTAGATCAGGCAGCAATACAGATGCACCTCAGAAACTCAGGGGTCATCATCAGGTCTTCTTTCTTCTGAACCATCAATGGGAGAAAGTGTCTCTACTCTCCCACATCCAGCCACCTGCTGTCTCCTCTACCATTGCCACCAAAACCCAAGTCCTATAACTCCTGCCAAAATTACTATCTAGTCTATTGACTTCCTTACAGTCCTGTCACACTTGTACATTCTTTTCCAATCAAAACACAAATGAAGAAATTCTGTTTAAAATGCTCCAATGATTACTTATTTCTCTTAGAATGGTGCAAAGTCTTTCTTAGCATGACCCCTACAAAGTCTGGTCCTACTGTCTAACCTATATCTGCACACTAATTTCTCTCTACTTACCCACCATGTATGGGCACACATGTATTTTCTCAGAAGTCTTGCATATGAGCATGGTTTCCTATGCTCATGTGTCCTTTGCACCCACATGCTGGCCAACTCCCTTTCTTTCTTCAGTGCTTACTTCAATATTGGATCGCTTTTTCAAAAGTTTCCTAGGTAAATTCTGTCACACATTCACCTATGGATAACCTTTCCCTCACATTGTTTCTCATAGTTGAGTATGATTCTTATGTTCCTTGTAATTTCCCAGTTACTGGTCCCTTCTGCTACACTGAGAGCTTGTAGGAGATACAAGGCCTTGGGGGCAGAGAAACACTGTAAGATCCCACTGAGAAGGCAAAGAAAAGTGCTTAAAAGAGCCCAGAAGCAGACTAGATTATGCAAAACAGTTCAGGGGAGGTACAGGAATATGTAGGAGCAACTCATCTGGTTTACTTCTAGATTGAAGCCACTAAATTCTGACCCCCAGCACTGCTGGTTTACTACACAGACAACACAAGATAAATGAGCTATATTTCAGTTATTGATAAAGGGAAGATGATGGCTACTAGAATTAGGAATCAAATGTTCTGATACCTGAAAAAATAACAGACTTTTTAATGATGAGGAAAGAAAAAAATTGATCCCACACCTCGATCAGGGGTGGGAGTGTGTGTGAAGAGAAAGGAACTGCAGTTCAATGGAAGAGAATCAACAACTAAAGCAACAACTACAGCAGTGTCTGCTTGTCAAGGTACGGTGTGAGCAAAGAACTGAACTGGCTGACTGAATCAATAAGGCTGCTGTTTTACTTAAGGGCTAAGTCCTCTAAACTTGGATCCTGGTGTGCTCATGGTCATAGTGCAGACATCTCCCCAAGGTAACACCAAGGAAAATCAGTTCCTGTATCTGGTCCTTGACTAACTGAAAAGAAGTTTGTTCCATGCTGCTGTGCTGGAAATCTTGAATTGCAGCACACCCACCCTGTATATTACTCTGTATGGGAAACTAGTAAGTTCAAAGGTTAAGTGTACCTTTTGCTCAACTTACAGCCTAATTCCTGTAACTACATAGTCTCCATCAGTGGCTCTCAGTTGGTGGTTGTGATCCCATTGAGGGTACAGAAACCTTTTTCAAAGGGGTCATATATCAGATATCCTGCAAATCAAATATTTATATTACAATTCATAACAGTAGCAAAATTAGTTATAAAGAGGCAATGAAAATAATTTTATGGGGCTGGAGAGAGCACTGACTGCTCTTCCACAGGTCCTGAGTTCAGTTCCCAGCAACCACATGGTGGCTCACAACCATATATAATGGAATCTGATGCCCCCTCTGGTATGTCTGAAGACAGCTACAGTGTACTCATTTAGCTAATACATTTAAAAAATAATAATAATGTTAT